>JWZT01003211.1:79045-101787 GCA_000827895.1 Thelohanellus kitauei | reverse complement strand
TTGCAATTCCATTTTCGGAAAATCAAATATTCTTTATATATATAAAGATGAAATATAGAAAATGGAATAAAATATAATTTTTGACTTTGTTAAGGGTCTGCCCTTTATATTTTATTTATAAACAAACTGCTGTAATTCGTGTTAGAAAATTCACATTTTTTCATAAAACTCTTTAGTGTAACATTTAACCATTTAAAACGTTAAAGTAAGTCATTAAATTTATGAATAGATTTTTCACACTGAATATTGGGACGATAGTGAAAATAATGTATTAGACAAAAAATAATTTAATTATATTTTATAGTTAATCTTCTATATATATATTGAATCATTTCTTATATATCTGGTTTTGATGTGTATATTCTGATGAAAATATCGACTTGAAGTTTTAGAAAAAAATCTAAATTGCAGTGTCTAGGCAGATCATCCCATGTTACTTCCATCAAGAGTATTTTCAATAATTATTGTTTGAGATCAAATTATATCACTAGTAGATATTAAACTTTCGCAAAGACTCGATGAAGTTATATAATCAATTTTTTTAGGAGAATACTTTTTCAGAAAAAGTCAATAGACATACATATATAAAACAATGATTCAATAATATAATCAACATATATATAAATGAGTAAATATTAGTATTTCTACGAAAAAATCATATATATGAAAAATGTAATATTTTTATATCAATTCTAATTTATATTTTGGGCTTTGTTAAAAATATTATTGATAAATTGTAAACTTATGAAAATATAAGTAGACAGAAATATGTTTTATTACTAACCTCAAAGATAAATTAAATAATTTATAATATTTGTAATTAAATGTTGTTGTTCCGTTTTCGTGTATTTCTTTGTCTATGATTCTATGTAAAGTCATGTTTCATTTTGTCTATCAACATACTATTTTTTCATCATTAATAAATATTTTAATAAATTTAACCTCATACATCGGAGAAAGAATTAATACACATATTAATATATTAGAGTTAACATAAGAAGTCTTAGCTAATATCATCTGATCAAACCTATATTCAATCAGGCTCTGTTGCCATTGGTGGAACAGCCCAAATAACGAAAGAAGAGTCGTTTATCTGAGATATAATCATAAACATGTTCAAAAGTCTTTTTAATGATAGTGTAAAACTTGAATCGCTCCTGGACTATGTTTGTAGAGTTCGACTGATATCCTGAATGATCAATATAGCCTCGTTTTATGAAAGTTCAGGTAAAATAGATTCATTTGAATTTTCTCAGAGTATATTGAATTGCTTAAGAACAACTTAATCTGTATAAATAATCTATCTTTCATTAATAATACGCTGCTTCATATGTACCTAAATCTATGATACCCATAGCCTTATCGAAACGCTTAATGATATATCACCAATGTTAAGCACGTTTAATTGACATTGTCGAACTTGAAGAACATGGTATTCGAAGTAGAATGATTTGTGTAGTCACTCCCTCTGACACTGCAAACGATGTGAGTTCAAAAGAAAAATATATATCTAATCGATGGAATGTTCTCATATTTATAATAGCGATGGTAAATATTGTAGAAAAAAATCCTGCAGAAATTTTATAGATAATTTTTATTCTGATTTAAAATTCAGTTAAAATATATTAAAATGTTGCTTGAGCGGTCGAGGTTTGGTGATATGCGATATTGATCCACATGGCATAATTTCAGACATACATAGACATTGTGGATATTTATTCAAAGCAAATAATTTAATAAATAATTGGCAAAATAAACTTTCTAATTAAACATCTTAAATGGTGACATTTTAGATCAAACGTATCAAAAAATGTTTTTCAAATATCAAAAGTTGAATTTTTTTGCGATATATTAACAAGATAGTACTCAAATTTTAACATAAAATCATATGAAAACATATATGAACATAAATACATAAATATTTTAACATTGATAAAAGGGTTACATAGTTAAATTTTCATATATACTATCGTAAATGTTTACTCGAACCGTGTTCCACACCGTTCACATTTCTAGCAAAATATCAAGTTGTAAAATATTTTTCTTTCGTTTTCTCAACCTCATATTTATGGTTATCAGTCCAAGTTCGTTAGGCAGATTGCGCTAGATAAATTAATATTGCTCATTTTTTAAGATGTAAATAGAAATTGGTATATAGTATTTGTGATAAAGTCTAATTTCGCGTAATAAAAATGTCTACGCATGTTAAGATTAATAGGAAATTAAATTGTCAAAATACCGATTACTAATCCAAGTGTTTTGAATTTAGTTTTTGTGAAACATTCGCATTATGAATCGTTCTTTTTTGAAACCTCCTGGTTGCGACTAAACTACCATAATATTTTGGAGTAAACATATATACTTTTCAGCTATAGGTTTTGAAAAATCATCTATCATTGTTTTTCAAATGAAACATATATTTTTTTTATATCATTTAATATATTTTTACAAAGAAATATAAGTGTTTAATTTGATACCCTTGCATATAATTATCGTATTCAGAAAATTGACACTGTGTTTATGAAAATGAATATTAAATTATGAGACTAAGTGAGATAGGTCAATATTTGTGATGACATGATTAGAAGTACCATTTTTGCTAATGATGGCAAAATTATATTCGAATCCCACATTCGTTATTATGTCAAGTATTTCGGTAAATTTTTCCCAAATATTTAATTTTTGCCAAGATTGTACAGTATCCAAACTCACACTAAGTCGTTATAATAATTACTGCAAATATTGGGTTCCTTCTTTCGCAACCAAAATCATTCCATCGTTTAATATTTCGATTGAAGTGAAATTTATTGTAGTCTTGGTTAATGACGTATGTACATAAATCCATGACCAGCCGCCATCATCTGAAATCATTAGTCTTGTTTCAAATATTGTTTCTTGTCTAATGATTGTGCCTTAAAATGAAAATATCATATTACATGGAGCAACAAGTATTGATTGATTGATAACCGAATATTGTATAACATCGGACAATAATTTGTCACCGGGAAGAATCGAAATATTACATTCGACCTATTAGAATCAACTCAATACTGATTCGCACGGAGTAGATGCTTTATTTTTTAACTTCAAACTCATCCAATTTTTCGCCACTGTCATAAGAGATGACTGTTTTCAAAGTTTCTTGTGTTCCAATGGTGCGATTGATGTCGTTAGCAAAATAACTCCTGGTAATCTCTTTGAAACATGTAAATATCTTTTTCCTTCGACCTGATTTCTGATATAGATCGGATTTATATCATTATACCAGATTTGTCTGCATCAAAACGATAAAATATAAGATTTTTTTTTTCCAGCGTACATTTAGTTGACCTTCGAAGGTAAAACGGTAAGAATATATATAGTTTTATTTGAAATTGACATTTCGAGAACAGTTTGAGTCTAGTTTGACATATATCATACCTTAGTTTTTGTGTCAATATGCCTGTTTTCCCAGATTTGCCCTTTGAAAAAAGCGAACTCGAAAGAGTAAGAATGCTTTGGTCATTATCGATTTACATTTTTGTGCACCCAAATGAGGTTTGGTAACATATTATACTTGATTGCTTTTGATTATCGCTGAATAGATATATTTTCGGATATATCATGCTCTATCAATTCGCGGTGGTTATCTAATTAGTTCGAGAGCTTACGCATAGCAAAGAGGGAATCTTGCTTAAACCATTTTGGATCAGAAGCATTTTTGTATCATTGTGTACCAGTTTTGAATTTTAAAACCGTATTTTAATAACTTAATGTATATGAAAAATTTACCAATTTTGACTTTGTAATAATAGCGAGGTTGTTTTGTACAGAATCCTCAGGGTAAACATTGTCCAATTTATCAGAAAATTTGAGAGACTTGAACTCAGTAATATTTTGTCCTTTCATTATAAATGTATTATTTTCCTCATCATAACCAAACAAGCCACCCAAAGAGCACCATGTTCTAGATAATTCAAAGGGATATTTCTTCTCTTGATCTAACCAAATGTGAATTTTGTAAAATTCATGTGTCTGTATATTAATGAAGAACAATCCGAATGACTTTCTATTTGATTGTGAATCTAATGCGAGTATATATATTTGTTTGGTTTGTTTATCATTACACACTGAAAAGTATGGATGATCACTTTCTATGTTCAAAATTGTCTTTTCATTAAATTATACTCATACTTGGTATGTATCGAAACTTTTCCCAAAGACAGTTTCCGTCCGATTTGTAGCGTTAAAGGTTTTGTACCAATCAGTAACTTGCATATGTCAGGTTGGTTTATGAAGGCTCATTGAATTCAATACAGGTACATAACAACATATAACGAAAATAATGATTTTTAACTTAATCAATATATTTGTATTTAGTAAAAATTCAAGTCGTATAGTGTGATATATATATGGATATATATATAGAATGACGTTTAAAAAAAAACATAATATTTTTCTTACTAAATCTGTTTTTACATAAGAATGATATTGATCTTATTCAAAAATATGTTTATTTATTTATGTAAATATATTACAGCTATTTGAAAAGAGGTTACTTAATACAAATTTCGATATAAACAAATCAAATTTATCTCATGATTCATTTATTAGGATTACTGGATAATATTTTGGATTTATATTTATCAAAATATTATTAAAAGATATATATAATCTTTTTTTTCATTCAAATGCTATATATTGAATTACATTTATTACTTGATGATGCATTCAATACAAATATAACAATTATAAAATAAAAAATTTATTGAAACATAACTATAAGTGATATTGATGGGCGATCTAATTAATCAGTGTATGAACTGAACTATGTTTTTGATTTGATATTAGAATGATAATTAAAACATAGCTGTATAGGCAGTAACAAACTGATATTGTAAATATTGAGATGAATAAAATTAACATAATATTAAATATCCATATAATCTAATTCCAATGTTTTAGATGATCCATATTTGATGTACAAATATAAACATATTGCATTTATTTTTAAATTTTCTGCATAAAAAAATATCCTATCCACATACTATATATAGAATTTCTTTTAAATTTGTATAAATTCATATTCACACACTGGCTCCAGATATCTACCAGCTACATCCAATTTATTATCAATTCCCTCAATAATATCAAAAAGTTAACAAAATTTAAGATATTACTTCACAGTTATAATTATTCGAAAAACATATACAAATCAAAACATACAATTTCGATCTTTTTACTAATAATTTACATCTACAATCCCTCTAGATGACAAGATACTATATTAGTGATGATATTATTCGTCCATATAATTTACTATACTGACATGTAACAAAATGAGCTTTTTGAGGCTAACAAAAATTACAAGTATCGCATGTTTATTCGGCATTTGATTATCAATTTTATTTATGATACGGTTGAGCCGATACATGATTTTATCGTTTTTTTGGATAACACTTGAACAATATTTCAGTGATATTTTCTAGCCATTTCATCTTATAAAATATAAAATTGTTTCAAATATATCTAATTATTGAAAAACGAACTTTGTTCAAAGTTTAGTGGTTAAATACAGTGATAAACCATTAATTTATTATAATAGCATAAATATATTTATTTCATTTGATAGTGCTTAGTAAGAAACTCTTTATCTCACTTATGGCAATGTATATTTTGATTTTGAGGTCGTAATTTGAAAATAAACGGTTCACAATTTTAGTTCTCTAGAATCGCATTGATGAACACTGCATTGTTGATTGGTTAATATAGAAACGATAGTAGCGATCCCAAAATAAATTGTTAATATTTCAGTCATTTTTGTTTTTGGACTAGTTTGACAGTGTAAGATTTCTCGATACATTTTTTGTATTGAATGCATTGATAGATCGTATTAACTACAGTCTTTTTAAGAATATTTCATTTAATTTTAAATATATATACATAATATGGATTTTTAATGATTGTCTAACACCGAGATTTTCAGTGCAATGAGGTTTTCATGTAAAGATTCATGAACGACATATGATTTTGTGCTTACCGATAAATAGAATGGTTTATATCTTAGAGTCAAATGGAGTAAGTTCGGGATAAGGAACACTATAGTATTATATTGCCCTCCTTGAAAAATATAGATATTTTGAATTTATGTAGCTAATCGGAGGTGTATCGATTTTATATATAAGTTATTTGTGCCAAATCAAAGCTTGAATTTATCTCTATTTTTTAAGTTTAGATAATTTGTAAAGTACGGTTATTACTGTATACAGTAAATTCATTTTGATAGCAAAGACAAACATTTTTTGATTCATATTTTGTTTTATAAAAACATTTTTGTCTAAGTTATTAAGATTTATGTCTTAACTCAATATGCGGTTCACAAATTGTCTTTAAATTGAAATAGATAACATCTCGATATTAGGTAGAATACACATCAACCTTATCCATCAAATTTAAAAGCAATATATTCAAAGCGAACTAATAGAAGTTACGTTATCTAGAAAAATATTAATTGGACGGTATCCCGACCATTCATACTAGGACCTTTCGTACTACTTTTATTCATTTTAGGTCAATTCATTACACTTTGGAAAATTATAGGTTTTATCAACAATTATAGGCAAAATTAATATAAAAGCGCATATCCATTTTTATAGCGCCAAATTAAAAACTATCATAAACACAACAGCCATTACTATTTACATCAACCAAAAATCAACTATATTAAATTTTCTCATACAATCTGTTTACCCTAACCCCCTTCAATGGACCACACAACTGAGACTGGGCACACAAAAATAACTCGTGTCAAGATTTTAACACGATTTCTAACGAATGTCTTCAAAGATGTCTTATAACATAAAAATTAACAACAACATTTTTCATGTTAAAATATTCTTGAAAGTGTGGCTACATCTGTATACATATAGTTATATCTGTAATTTAAACGGTATCCGGTTGATTCTTCACATAATAATTAAAAATTAAATATATTCATGCATTTTCTGTTAATTATAAATAAAAGGCAAAAGTTTTCAAATATGCTTTATCATAGTGTTTATACACTATTCTTACATATATTATTTATTTCGACGAAATATGAACAAAACTATCAATATCTCCCTTATTTCTGCATAGTTGATCTACGCCAAAGATCTTACAAGCCCATTTTCACAAACTGAATGTCTTAATATTAACCTGAATTTTAGAGCCTAAAAATTAATGTTGTCCAAAACGTCTCATTCCAGAATTTTATCAGAAATCAGATTCTATTCAATCAAAGATACGCGCAACAACGAGCTTTTAGATATATCTTTGTTGTGAACCTACATTTTTTGCATTTGTAGAAGAAAAAAACAACTCAATTCATTACCCAAAGACAAACCTCTTCAAGTTCGAAAATATAAATAATTATATAAAGGATTGGTGATATTTTATTGAGGATATCTATTAGGCTAAGGGTATCAGATATTTGAGTACGTATTAACTAGCTTACGAATACACAAGGAGGTATTTTTTATGAATTTTATGGTTTAGAAGCATCCTAATAAATATATGAATAAATATACGTTTTTTATTTACCAGAATATGCATAAAATGAGGTGATATTGAGAATGAGAGGGTTTTACGCAAATTTGACTATCATATTCTGGGAACAATTCAAGGATTTCATTCTCATTACTAAGGTTAATGATAGTTCTATGCTTATATCTCTACGATAAAAGACGTTTATTCAAATATTGTAGATAGACAACTATTTGCAATTTCGTGAGAACTATATCGATTTTACGCAGATGGTATTTTCTGTTTTATTAACCTAAGTATGCACTTTTTTGAATTTGTGGTATCAGTATCTATGTACATATCTTAGATAGAAGTTGGGATAATTGTTGTGACGATCAATGACAAATATTATCTTGCACTGACACAGGTAATATTTCATTAAATCATATTTAGTCAAAAACACAAAATCGAACGACGATACATAGAATTACTAGACTAATATTGTATTTCATTTAGATTGCTACTTTAAAATATATCAGTGTATTTACAATCTCCTAAAGTTAAAATTTTTATGTCTTTTATAATAATATTTCATAAATCTTTACAACGTTTGAATCTAAATAAATATTAAAATACGGAGTCTAATAATAAAAAATTTGTTACATTTTTAATCTTGAAGTGATATTTCGTAGATATCCTAATATTCTCTTGTTTCTATGCGTGTTACTTATATTCGTGATAGATGTATCATGATGTTTATATCTATTGCAGTTGACTAAATCAACATACTACTCAATATTTTGATATTTAAATTCGTCCAAGATTTTCTAGATTTTTAGCATTGTGTTAATATTAAAATATCTAATTATTGCTAGTGGACCCATCTAGCGACAGCATTTTGCCACTTCTAGACCGTATTTGTGTTTCTATTATTATTTTTTAATATTTTCATCGTTGATGTTCTACAAAGAGTATGAGAATAAGCATTCTTGTCTAATTTTCAATCCAAAATCATGATAATATAGTACTATGAAAAATCGAACCAAAAATAAAAAAAAGCCATCATCAGTAATAAAGAAATGAATACTATGTATCTGTCCAAAAGACAAATACACATACAGGATTTGCATGAAATATATCTCTATGATCAATTTATCTTCTGCATAATTATAAACTGTTCTTTATATCTCCTCAATGTAAATAGATTTTGATCGATTATTTTTTTGAAACATTAGAAATGAGTATAAAAGAATATTATAATATAATCAGTGAGAAACGCATCTGAGTGAATTATCAAAATTTGTTAATACAACCTTCACAACAGTAAGTAATGAACGGCCACCCCTTATGATGATATTGTAGGTTATAAAAAGAGGCGAATATTGAATCATTTTATAAGTTAAAATATAACAATTGTCAGATTTACGTTTTTTATTTACATTGCACCGTTTAGTGTAGACAAATCAACAAGATAGCAATGTTTTAAAATCCATAATGTGACTATCGATAAATTAACATAAGAGTACCAAGATATTATTAGTTTCACTATATATGTTTTTTTTGATGATACGATCCCTGTCATACGGAAAAAATGTTCACCCTAAGGCTATGCATATATTCATGAGCGAAAACAATGCAATAAATGGCACTAGGGCTAAGCAAAAGTGTGTTTGCTGCCCTATCTATACTTTGGTAAGGACGATTGATTAAAGGTAAACCTAAAATTCACAAAAGAAATAGATATACACTAATAGTAATAGATACAATCAGTGATCAAGTAAATAATTGGTCAGTTGTATCATTTCTTATATATTGTATGTACTAACAGAGCATCAACTTAATTGGGATATGTAGCATAGTTATATTTTATAATTTGCGAAATAATTTCTTCCGGTTTGTAGTGTATATATAAATAGAATCAGAGCTTGGTTACTTTACAAAAGTCCGATAAATAATCACTGACAGCGTATTTTCATATTTTAATATGTATCTATCGCATACAAAAAGATGGTTTTGATGTGCTATTGATAAAGGACACTTGTCGTTTTCTCATGTTTATATATGACAAATTTTACATATATTTATGAAAAAAAGTTTGTATTGAGATACGTAAAAAATTATTAAATACAATGTAAACATGATTTGATGTGAGGTCAAATTAAATATTGATTTCATAAATAACAACTGAGTTAATATTTTAATAAATACACTATTTAATTCTAAAATTCTATTAAATATCTTTTTTGCATCTGATTATTTACAATTTCATGGATTCTTAAAAACAAATATTGTGCTAAATACAGGAAATAAAATGAAGTTATTTGAAGATCGTTCAAACCAACCAGGGTGAAAAAATAAATATTTTTTCAAGCATTCTGACTTCATTATATATGTGCGCGAGGTTTCAATGATTTCAGAGGCTTAAATGAAAAATAATAATGTTTTACACGATGCATATTCATTAACCCATGATATTAATAATAATTTTTAGCTTACACCTTGATGCTTCAATTAAATAGTCGAATTGATTAACGAATGTTCGTTGATGTAAAAATGTATGCCATTCTCATGTAAATGCAACTTTAAGCGTATTCATAAGTTTAATTCATCTCAAGTTAACGTTGAATGAGATTGATATGGCTTGAGTTAAACCCATTAATTCTTGGAGTATATGTAAGAACTTATATTCCGATCATGGGAAATACTGTGGCTTTGTTAAGATTTCAGTAGTATGTCTTTAAAGATCATCTAATGTTATAATATAGAGATCGCTATTATCAGATTTTATAGGATTCGCGGTTTACGTTTTATTTACTAAGGGTATTTTTCGGAGATAAACTAGTACTAAATTATCGTAATATCATAGTGATAAAAGAACAAATAGATATAGAGAGAAGACCTCATCGAACACTTATTTTCGAAAACATTGTGTTTGAATTAAAATTAGGCAACATAGTCAATCATCAATTTTCTTTCGGTAGAGATAATGATGTTAATCTTAAAACATTTTGACAACAACAAGATCAATTTATTATTATTGATACATCAGAAGGTGATATGTTAAGTCTTTAATTGCAGGGAATTTTCGAGAGAGTTGATCCTTAAAACTTCCAATAATTAATATTATTCAAGTTTTATTCATCATAAAAAATGGTTTTATATCTATATATATATGAAAACGAAATAATTATGGTGAATCCATTAATGATCCGAAACTGCCATCCATTTTGCACTTGTTACAATATTTGTACCGAACTCGATGGTTTGAAAATATTTTCCACAAATAATATTTATAGTGGTCACCTTTTAGATAGATTTGACACATATTCGCATTCATTAATTGTAAATTTAACTCATATACAGAATTAGCTTTACTTCTAACATTTTTGACATCCCCATCAAACCAACTATATTATAAAGATTATAAATAGTTTATTTAATTTCATTCAAGGTAAAACGTGTTTTAGTGACATCATTTTTACTTGTCGTTATGAACTTTATCATAGTCCCAAATATCGAAGTGTTGTGGATATTACAAGAAATGACGAGGACTTGGATCTTAAAATTTTGAAATTGAAAGAGTTAATTATCGCTTAAACAACAGATTTTTTATTTTTAAATTGCAAAAATTTTATCAACACTTTTTAAAATTTTATAGTACTATAGATGCTTATATATATTAAATGTATTAATAGGCTCTACTCGCTATTAGACGTTTTTGCTCTTCGGTGTCAGTCTCCCTTAGAGGTGCATAGTATTTCTCTAAATTGTTATTAAAAAAATCGATCTTTTTATCAGTTAGTTAGCAACGTAATTCAGGATTGAAAAAAGTGATTCTTTTGAAATATATGTATATATTCAAGTAAATTGATCATAAAATTTTATGATAATAATGAACATACCGCGATTAATTTAATCATTCATATGCACCTTATGTGACATTAATTAAGGTGAAGTATATATGGTTTTATATTGAATTATATATAAGATTTAAATTTTGAGTAGACAATACCACTTTTTAATTTGTTATTTTTGATGATAAAGTCAGAAAAAGATTCCTCCATAAATCGATCAAAATATTTAATGAAAACCGAAGAGTAGATGATTCAGTTCATCCTTTGGCTCTAGATTTGATTTTCATTGGTATTAAATTATTTACATAATTTTCATCGTTTTCGTATCAGACGATTTTTTCAGGTGAATTCTCTTGACTTGTCCAGAATAGTTATTAAGGAGGTATTAAGGCTTTTAATTAAGATCTTCATCATTATATGTTTTTTTAATCTAAAACATACTTTTGACCTTTTGAATTTAAATATTAAAAAGAATAATTAAATACTTTAAAAGCAATATTTAATGGATTTTAAACTAATATTTACACCTGTGTGTTCATTGAAAATTAGTAAAGCTTACTGAGAAACGTTTCCGATATATTCAGAAACGTTACAAGTATCAAATATAAATGTCAAATAATATTTTTAGCGATGTGTCAACAGGTTTCAAAGTATGTTTGTAGCATGTTTTTTAAAAATCTTAATATAATAAGGTAATTTATTTACAGATCTAGTAAAAATTTATATGCTAAATGCTATTGCTCCTCCTGTAGTTTTTGATAAAATATATTTAAGTTTTAATATCTATCATAAAATAAAATTTTTAGATACGGATCATCTGATTCTTATTGGATATTTTTAGCCATTCATAAAGTTAAATTCTTATATTTCTGTCAAAAGAGATAAAAAATGTAGTGATATATTCCATTTTCATAAATAATGGAATTAGGTATGCAACGAAAGTTTTGTTTTACTCAAATTCATCTAAAAATTTCTAAGTAGCAATAATCCAAATCTTTGGCTATGAGGTATCCCCGCGGGATAGATCCGGTTAGAAAATGATTCACGAGTAACGATTTCACACGATTGTTATCTTGTCGGCTTGATTTTATTGACGAATCGTCTCTTTTATATATCATAATGCCGATAATACCATAATAAAGCTTAATAAGGTTGAATCTTTTTTTATGTAGTTAGAAGATTAAGACATAAGACGATGGTCATGTTATCTGGTCCTAAAGATTTTTAAAACAATAATGATCTTTATCGCCAACTGCATAAATATATATATATATTCATTTTTGTAATAACACAGAATAGATAATAAAGAAAAGCGTGAGCAGTGGTATGCCTTATTATCAAAAGTATCAATCTTTTATCACAAAAAAACTTTTATACCGAAAGTCATTTACAACAAAATCGGCACATGCGCATCTACAATAAAAGTCACATAACGAAATTGGAAGTTTTTCACGTATAAAATTTAAAAAATTCATTATATCGTTTTTTCTACAGATATACACTAAGAAAAATTCATTTCTCTAATAAAGAGGGATCAATTAATTGTTTTTGAAAGTTTAAAAATGAAAAACATCTTTATTTTTTCACAGGTATATACGGTCTATATTACAGTTTTGATGTGTATTGTTCCAGATTTATATATTCAGCTTCAAAAAAAATCATTTTCTAGCTACAATTCCGTATTTCCTATATTCAGCAGCGTTTTCTTCTTTCCAATACTGAGAATGTATGAAATATTTGAAAAATAGTATATAATAGAGCTGAATGGAAATTCTACAACCTCACGATTGAATTGCTCATAGTTTCACCATTTTAAAAGTATATGAAGGAAGAAAAAACAAAACAGTGAGTTATTAGACAAGAATAAAATGTAGACTGTTTTAAGCTCTTCATAAAAATGATACTTTTAATCGCGTTTGTACCAATTTCTGGTGTAGTCTCTGCTCGAAAAATCAGTGTGCCAAATTTCAATCAAACAGAAAAATATTTTTTTAGATTTACTGAAATATGTCGAGAGTAATAATATTGCCTATATATATATATATATGTTGAAGTAAATAAAACAATAACAATTTTTCATATAGAACTATTCAATGCTTGTGAAAAAACAATAAATTTTCAATCAAGAACAAATAGTTCCTTTTCAAAGATGGAACAGTGTTTTTGTGAAAATGGTTTTAAGTTTCCATAATTCACTGTTAACACTTTTAGAAAATTTGCGATTCGACGAAAACGATCCTAGAATTATATGCCAGAAAGTTAAAAATCTACAGTATGCAAATTGTCAACCCATATCTTATAGTTTGCTAAATGAATGGATTCTGGAAATTAAAAAAAAATTGCTCCTGCGAACATGATGACTTTTTGATGGTCGATCGCCGTTTATGTTTTTTTTTATAACTTATATAAAATAATTTATGTGAGATCTATTATTCTTTTTTCAATAACATTTAAACTTTAAACTTGATCTAAGAGACAAGACTGCTAATTATAAAAAATAGCTTCCTGGCCTTGTTTTCAGATAGGTACTAGAAAGATATCAACAATCTGATTCTTAATATGATAGGTCTTTGTAAACAACTGGATCTGTAACTATGCGTGCGTTACTTTTGTTCTTAATTACTTTGGTTTTTAAAGTGATTCGTGGTAAAGATATGGAACCTTATATAAAAGGTACACTGCCATAATGATGTGGTTTTTCACATCGATTGTTATTCACATTGTATTAGCGTTAATGTTCGTTTGTAAACAAAACAACAAGTTAATTCTTTAAGCATCGGCGTGCATAGGCTCTGGTTGATATATACCAGAAAAATCGATCAAAACTCTTTAAAACATTTATCAAAATGGTAAAAATTAATGGTATACAAAATTATCCGACTATCCATTCTTGAGCACGCGCTTTTCGGTGAAATGTCTTTTACGACGAACAACAGCACTGAAACAGAAAAAATCAACATGCAACACCAGTTAGAATTCGGACAATCAAAACGTGAGAAACCGACTCATATTCAGTGAATATGAATATTGTAAACATTCTCAAACCATATCAGGACAGGTCACATAGAAATGCACGAAATACCAATCAAATCCGGTGCCATTCAACAATGAAAACAAATTGGCAAAGAATTATGTCATTGCTTACTGATCACTCTCATGAGGGCAATGTTTCCATATCTCGAGCTCGTACAACTGTACAAAAAATGAAAAGTAAGATGATTTGAGATATAGTTACTCCACGTCCATCATAGGCATTAATCATGAATTCCCTAAGCAGTGACGTTAAAAGGGCCTTACCCAACAAAAACACTGTTGCGCGTATTCTACGAAGGCACAAACAAAAATCTAGTATGGACGCACCTCTCATTCTTCCTTCACTTCCCACAATCGTAAATTTTAACATTCCAGAGAGATAACGAAACATGATACTTACAGATTTTGATCCTGAATGTTCAAATAGAATTCGAGTATTAGGCGACATCAATCATCTGGATGGATTAAAACAGGCCAAAATCTGGCTGGCTGATGTGACATTCAAGAAATGTCCTGCATTATTCAGCCAAAATTATTCCATCCACTACAAGTTTGGAAATGGCATCAACCCGATAGGCCTCATCGCTTACATCCGAATAAAACAAGAGATACATATCGACGTATGCTCTCTGCTGTAAGGAACCTCATACCTGATGCAGAACCAGATGTTATCCTTAAGGATTTTGAAAAATCTGCAATGGATTCATTTCAAGAGTCATTCCCAAACAGTACTGTCAGTGGGTGTGATTTTCACCTCTGCCAATCAGTCATTCCAAAAATCAATCAAATAGGACTACGCGATACTTATGAACATAGTCATGAAGTAAAGGGATGGATTTGATGCTTACCTGCGTTAGCCCATCTTCCTGTTTCAGCGGTGACGGATGCCTTCGAGTCTTTAGTTGGCATAATGCCAAATCATCCTGGAATCAATTTATTTCTCACATATTTCGAGCACACTTATATTCGTGGCAGACGCCTTCCAGGCTGAGGAATCAACTACAGATACGGATTATTCCTTCCAGAATTGTGGAATAAAAGGGATTTTGCAATCGAAGGTATAGTGCGCATCACGAATATTTGCGTAGGATGGCATAACAGCCTCCAATCTCTTCTTTTGTGCAACCATCCGTCGATTTGGACCTTCTTCGAAGGTATTTCAAATGAAATCGCCACACAAACAGCGAGTTTTCTTAATAGGACTGCTTAGTCAAACTCGTTTCCAAAAATATACACTCTATTGAAAGAAAGAGTGATTCGAGCAATAGATAGTTACGGCCGTTCGGATCAACATACATTCCTACGAACGATGACTCATATTTCATGGATTTGAATACTCTAAATTATAATAATATATACATTTTTGATTTTTTTATCTTTTATACTCAATAAACTATTTAATAATTATCTGTCGACCTGGGCTAAACATATGTATATTGAAATTATTTTTTATTAAAGGATTTCTTGTAAACTAGTGTATTTAGAAAAGACAGGTATATAATGAGATGTAAAAAAATTACGCGATTTTATAATTTACAGTGTTTATCAGTATATGAACATATTTGAAAATATTTAACGGATCAAGTTTAATAGTAATACAAATTATCTATATATTAAAAATACCTTATATTCCAACTGATTTAGAAATAGATAATTTGGTCTAATATCTGTTTTCGTGTTAATATTAAAATAGTCAGAATGAATCCTACTGAATCAAAATTTTAATGTAGAAATATTCTAGCACATCCTATTATCGATTTTTAACAAATACATTATTTATGAAAATTGATGACCATAGGGAAGTATTTCCGTTTAACAAAACGAAATTAAATAATGTTGTTTTATAAATTGGATAAGCGTAAAATTCTGATATTGTGATTTCTCTTTGTCAGATGAGGAGCTTTTGATTTAAATAGCTATTTAATATTTTTGATGTTTGCTCTTATATATTTTTACTAAAAAATATTTATTTCATGACAATACTTGGACATCATGACAACTTTCTCTGGAATGGTCAATATGAAACATTCAAGTTGAACACATTAAGAATCATTATCGGTTGGCTTCAGCTGTGGTTCAATTAAACCTTAGCTGCACGCTAATTAAGGACATTTTTAGTTGCTTGCTTTTGATATCTACCAGTCACGCAACTTAATTAATAATTGTTTAAAATATAAATGGATGAAGGAATATATGATGATCATAAGAGGCATTCCACTTTTAAATATTTTCTAAAACTTCATGCTGACATTTTCTTCATATAAAAATCATTTCAACATTAGATATACTAGAGATGCCTGAAAATATATATATTCAATCAAAGACGTACTATAATCAAATTTTTTTGTGTTTACCTATATTTTCTCTATTATCCAATAGAGAGTTCATTTGAAAATTCTGTTCATATATGACATAGACCTATTTTATGTGTGAAATGAAATAAATATAAAGTAGATTGTGTGTCAAGAACGAGTTTTGTATTTTCTATAAAAAGAACTTATAAGTTATATTAAAAAAAAATAATAAAGAGCTTGGCCTTCGTAAATTTAAAAATAATTTTAGTTCAATTTGCTGAATTTCATTCTGGTCAATACCAAGAAAATTTTATTTTCGGGAATTCTGAATGAAAGTTAATCAATGAATACTTTTACATCAATCTATGAAACTATTTTAAACTTCAGTGTATCCTTCGGTCAAATATAGAGATATCCATGTGTAGATTGATTGCGAAATTAGTGATTTTAATGAATTTTAATATTAGATTGTCATCTCATTTTCACTAAATTTAATTATTCATGAAAATTAAAGCCAAATATATAAATTTCCTCATTTTTAAAAATAAACTCATAAAATATTACAATTCTGCCAATATAGTTGTAATATGGAACCATTTTTGTATGTTAACTGTTTACGAATGCAACGGGTATAAATATATATTTTATTTAATATTAGACTTGAATAATTACAATTAAAATATATCAGAAAATTTGGAATAATTATATAAAGTTTGTTTAAATTACTGATTAAATTGTATGGAAAAAATATAGCACACAAATGTATATCTTGATATGATAGATTTTGATGTCAGCATATATGTTTATAAAGGTTTTAAAAAAATTCTAGCAGGAATCAGTTTTGTATAACATTGATTTTTCTGCCAAAATATTCTGTCTAAATAATTGGACATTTGGTTTGTGCCTTCGAGGTGATATAGTCGATGGCGAAGATCAACTAAGCATAATTTCAGAGATAATGGGTGTTTTGTTCATATATCTTCGAAGTAAATAAAAAATCTAATAGTAGTCTAGAAACTTTCTAATTAAGAATCTTTGAAACATTTGCCTTTTAATTGAAATTGACATAAAATGATTGAGAATATATATATGGTTTAATTAATGGGTGATGATTCGACCGGACACTGTTCAAATTATAGATAAAATTATATGCAAACAGAAGTTGGACCGCATTCAAGAATATTTTAACATAGATAATGTTGTAGTCAATTTTTATGATAACCGTTATCTTGTCAAACATTTGTTGTAAGTCGTGTTTAACATCTTAATATTGTCCCGCGCAAAAATCTAGTTATAAAATTTTTTCGTTTTTTGCTCATTCTCAGTATTCTGGTCCATTGTGAGGGTCCGAGTTGGTAAATTTTGTTGGAAAAATTTATAAAGTTGATTTTTGGTTGATGTAAATAATATTGGCATCAGTATGTGTGAAAAATAGAATTTGGCGCCATATAAATGGATACCCGCGTTTAACTTCATTTGGTCCAAAATTTTTGAAAAAAACCTATGGTTGACCGAAATGTGACGAATTGACCTAATATGAATCAAACTAGTATGAATGGACCGGATACCATTTAGCTATGGATCACGTATGTCGTTTTCAGGTGCGCAATAATAAATGTTGGGGTGCGCACTGTTGAACGATAGGGATGCACGATAGTAAATGGATCATACTCGAATGTAAATGGAAACATTGTGTAATTTTCTATTCTCAACACCAACCTGCTTTACTAAAATATTGACAAGTAGAATATTTATATGGAATTCAATCTACTGTATGGCATCAAAATATTTGTATCTTTGAATCAAAAATTTCTGCTCAGTTTCTTATCGCGTAAAAACTATAAATTTAATATAGATCGAGATATAGCCATATAATTAGAAAAATTGTTTGATAAAATCATCCAAATTAAAAAATATTAACAAAAGATTAAAAATTTTCAATCGAAAATATAAACAAATACCACAAATTTTTTCATCACTACCATTATTACACTGTGTAAAGCCATCGCAGATATATTTAGGGTGAAGGCATTGGCCATCGCAAATATATTTAGGGTGAAGGCATTGGCCATCGCATTTGTGTAGACAACTCATATTCACAGGTTTCAAATATACTCCAATGCCTGTATTATATATATTGATACATCCTTTCTCGTCACTGAAATCAATGCAATTAAAAATTCTATCGCATGCTTGGGAGAAGAGTATACACATCCCGTTATTACAAGGCCATTGTTTGCTTTTACACTCCTTTCCTGAAAACAAATATCCAAAAATACCCACACAATCTTTTTCATCGCTATTATCACCACAATCATCATTCGCATTACAAACCTTCGTCGATTTGATGTATCGTCTATTAAAACATTCAAACATAGAATTTCCACATCTTGAATTAACTTTTATCATGTCAAATTTTACTTTGATCACAGTCCACTTCATCAGTATCGTAGAGACAATCCACTACTCCGTCACATATTTTCCTCATACGTTTGCAATGCGAGTTGTTCAAACACATAAAATACCCTACACGACAAGCTGAGGATTTATTCAATTTTACTTTTTTTGCAATTAGATTCATCAGTTCCATCTCGACATTGTATTTTTCCATCACAGCGATAAATTTGATTCATAAATTGTGTATCGGTACACAAAAATTCATTTCCTCTGAAAACTATTTGATGATATTTATTTACTTGAACAACCGCTCGTATTCTTACATTTGCATATCCCAGTCATCTCATCGAGAATCAATTTATCAGGGCATCCACATTTCATTTTTATATCCTTGGTCGTCGTACAATAATATTCGCAGTTTGAATATTTGCACGCACTTTAAGATACTAGAATTTGTAAATAAATAAGGATTTTATTTATGATCAAAATCGTTAATAATTTATTTAAATATGAATATAATTTTTCCTCAATTCGTTTTCATTTAAAATAATTTGGCATTATTGAATATATATATATAAATAATTCATGGTTTAAAACATTTACGAATGTGTTATGATACCAAATCAATTTTGAATCTTCGTGACTGTTCATATCTTTTATTCTAATTTCTGCATATAAGTTTGATATATTTATGTTATAATCAGTGACTTTTTGCTATTAAAATGGCATTGCCCACCAATTTTGAAAATGTTAACAAATACACAACCAATAATAAAGATTTTATCTAAATTTATTGATATAATCTGTCATTTTTATGTGTATTTATGGCTTTTTAAATCTGAAACAATGATGACGGAATACCAAATTTAAAATTTTTTTTTGAAAAAGTTCACACCAATAACAAAATGATTATTTGGAAATTATCTATGTATTTGCAAAGTAATACCAGAAGCTTTTTTTCCAAAATGGGCATGACCGACGTTAAAAAGTTTATGTTATGAATGTTGTTGTATATTTAGTTTTTCAAAGATATCTAAATACAAATATATTTCGTTCCAAATTTCAATTTTTTCATGTTATAAATAAGAATATTTAGACTTCTATTGAAATTACCCGCTGAGCATCTTATAGAATTTTATAATTATGAAAATTAAGAGATACACAATTTTACATTTAAATTTTCCTTTTTTAAATAAATTTTATTTATATAGAAAATGTAAAATTGTTACCTAGCAACACATTTCGGGTAGGAGGTTATATTTATAAATCGAACACAACGTTCATATTCGAATTTTTAGGTAAAATCAGCTGAGATTGCTGACAAGGATAATTTAAAAAATAAATAATAAACAATAATACATTTCTAAATCGATCATAGAATTTCTACCTAGTNCTCAAAATGTCATGCCCTGATATATGAGTGGTTGATACCGGGTTTCACATCCAATATCGTTCATCATTATTTCCAAAATCGCTCATGTGACGCTTGGGCAAAATGATTATTTAAGTAAAAATGTATACTAACAAATAGGATGATTTTTATCTTTTTCTGGTTTAAAATAAAGGTTACGATTGTTAAACTATTATTTTGTTTATTATGTAAAATAGAACACAATTAACCATTTTTCTTTAGTGTGTACAACCAGGTTTTTAACATAAAAATGTAATAATCGCAATATTAAAATGATCTATTTTTGTTTAATAGATTAACTTAAATAATATTTCAACAAATTTTTATTCCCTATAGATATCCTTGTCATCCATTTATTGAAGAAAAATTGTTCGAAATGATTTTTATGATTTGATATACTTTTTGATGTATAGTCAGTAACCCTTAGACATCATTAATGATGTTATTTTTCCTTTAGAATAAGATCCTCAAGAATGAATGAAGAGAGTCCATTTGTTAAATTTTACAAAATACATTTACCTTTGCAATAAATGCATTTTTTCATTCAAAATCTGGTTGCCAGCGCTTAAGAAAAATGGCTGTGATCTACAATGATACATAATAAACAAACCAACACAGTTTTGCAATCTTAACCTTTATTTTAATCCAGAAAAAGAAACAAACCATCCTATTTTTAATATACATTTGTTTTTCTAAATAATCAATTTGCGCTAAGCATCAAGTGAGCGATATAGGAAGTTACGGCGAACGAGGTTTGAAGTAAAACCCGGTAATGTGTCTGGGAATCAATTTTGTTTTTCTCTTATAAAGGAGGGCAATTTATGACCAACTAATAGATCATTGTTTAGTATTCACACTTAGTTTGTAATCCATTCTGTCAACATTAGAATTTGACGGCAATAACATTGATTGATGGGTGTTTAAATCTTTACAGAATTTTCATAAACTTAGTTCATCAATCAATAGATCCGTTTTTCATCAAACTGCTGATCGTTCAGATGCGATTTTTATGTTCTTGACCATGCACTTACTTCTATAAAACAACCAAATCGGATGGTTTTCTCTCCTCGCAAATCGTTTCTTTTCATTGTGACAGTTGGAGGTAACTAATAGTAAGTAGATGGTATATTTTTGCAGATAATGCTAATTTTACAAACGATTTCGATCGCTATGACTGAGAGAAATTAGACGGTTTATAATTTACTCAACAAAAACGAGTCTATGAAAATTGTAGATCGTCGGATATTCCGGCTTCTGACACGGAAGTTAATTGAATCCATTGATGAGATGAGTTAAATATGGCATAGGTACAAGCCAAGGTATTGGCTTAGTTATTGATCACCGATTTGAGACTGCGCGAAAAATGGCCAAAAATACTCATTTGTCAAATTACATACATGTAGTCTAATTTAAAATTGTATGGGATAAGCTTGAGCTGCGTCTCTTAAGAAATTTTGAAAAAAAAGCCACCCGTCCCTTGAATTGAACCTCGACCGGTACATAATTCATGTAGGTGAGATTCTAGACGATTTGACGATGAACCTCCTGATATTCTCATGTGTTTCAGTTTTAATTCTTCCCATACCCGTTCGATATTCTCAGTATGGGTACCATTTGTTGCCAACAATTCAACGCTGTGATTAACCGTTTAGTGATTAATTCCAGGAATTTCTGTTGAAATTCGGCTTTATTCGCCCAATAGATCACTCCAGATGGTAGATCCTGCTTCAACATTGTCTCAAATTAACGGAATCAAAGTAGATGCATCTCTTCTTTCGGCGTGGAACAGTCTCACGCTCTTAGTTTGATAGGTATTGTTATCTCGGACAAGGTGACATTAAGCAATTCCGAATATCCAAGGCCCTTCAATTCTTCGTCCATAATTTCTAAGAGGATGCACATCATCGTTATTATCATCATGTAGAAAATTGAATTCATTTATTTCTGCTAAGGATGGATTTTGGTCCCCACGTAACATTCTTCCTCGGCGTGATTTTCTTCTACCGCGAAGTAGACCCTCGTCTATTTGAACTACGATTTCTGGCAATTCACCGTTGGGACGTAGCGATATACTATCCCCAATTTTTCCGTTTGGAATAAATTCTCATTCATATATTGGCAAACTATACGACAAAAAGTATAAAAATGAATGGCGGTATTTTTGCTGATTCTTAAAGAATCAATAGATTCTAAAATTTTCCTTTGTTTACACCAGTAAAATATAATTTGAATAGTTTTTCGACTGATAAGCTAGTCCTCGATCTTCCTGAT
>JWZT01003211.1:64633-78880 GCA_000827895.1 Thelohanellus kitauei | reverse complement strand
TTATCGATTAACATCTCCCGCAGTTTATCATGATCGAAAACCAGCTTCCAAAATTTTACATCCGCCATTTTTTCGCGCAGTCTCAAACTGGTGATCACTAACTAAGCCAGTACCCGTTTAGGTTATCATGATCGACTATTTACTTAAATATGGCCAGTAGTGTTTGAGAGATAACAAGTGATATTCTCATGATTTTAATCTGGTTTAAACTTAGATACAATAAAAATTATCTGATTTGGAACATTTCCATCTTTGCGGTACTCAGGGAAAAGCTATAATTTAGATAAAAAACAACGGGATGTGCCCAAAAACATGGAAATGATAAATATTTAACTGAAACACCCAGTAAAAAATAAAGATGATTGATTCCTTTTCATTAATAAACTCGCTGATGCAACAAAGTTATGGTTATTGACTAAATCATAGAAGCAATGTAGAATTCTCCTCTCTTTACTCATGTCGCATCCTATAAAGCAGAGGTGGGAACAGTTAAGCGGATATGGGCCAATTAATACCTTGTGGTTTAAAGTCGCGGGGCTGATTAAATATTGTAATTTAATAACAAGCCGTTAGCTAATGTTTAGTTTATTATTAAAGTTTTTAATTTAAATTCAGCATAATTTTAATAATTTCTGAATTAAAATGATAAATAATTGTTGAAGAGGTTTATCCAGTGCTTGAAAAATCAGATTCTTCTTTCCAACCTAAAATTTAAGGCATGTTTATTGAGTCAGATTTTCGGGATTACAGCATGTCTAAAGATTTAAGTAATTGCAAAATAATTTATTTTAACAATGCGGTTACGTGTTATAAGTCAAAAATAGTGATGGACAATACATCTGTCCTTTTTCACAAAAAACATCAGTTTACCATTATAAATAGGACCAATTTAACTTAATCACATGAGGGCCGGATAAAATAAGATGTCTTATAGCATCTCATACCTGTTTTAATCAGTTGAAATGCTGGGGTTGTCACTAAAAGTAGTATACGTTCAGTTTCGAAATATTTATTTTTATTCCCCTCAAGAGTTTGACAGAATAAACTGAAACGGATTAGGGTCGGAGATTGCCCATCCATGCTATAAGGCAGGGGTGGGCAACATCTCCATAAGGCGGACCGGAAGGAAAAAAATCCATGGCTGGCTGGATTTATAAATTGATACCTTTGTTTTGTAGTAATCTTGTGTTAATCCACCAATGATGCAATGAATAAATTGTATTTAATGTAATGTTTAAAGTTTAAATATATAGACCAAAAAGGTATCTAAGCAATCTAAGGTTATTTAATTCAATAAATACTGAAGGATTTTATACATTTTCTGGTCGATCAAAGTTATTAACAAGTTTTTGGAACTCTGGTTACATGTTTTATACAGAAATTCTAAGACCTCAGGTTTACATCAGTTTGATTCGAACGTAGCTTGGTCTTGTTGGTGTTCGATAATATTTTTTCAAAGATGTATGTATAGTCGAAGAGAACAATTAGTTTCGTGGCCATCGTTCTCAAGTTGATAAAAATGGAATAATTGAGTGACGTAATATTTTAAATACTATCAGATTTGAAATTTTTCTTTTTGGGTAGTCACATTGCAGGTAAATTAGTTATTGTTGTAGACCACCCAATGCCTTTTCCAAATCAGTTGTAAAGGGGATTACAAGATGTCAAACTCAGCGTCATAATTTTTAGAATTTCCCAAAATTAAATGTAACTCATTGTCATGTGCAGATATAATATTGGTGTATTCTCCATCGATGTAATATTCTGTGCCATATTTTCCAGTTTTAGAAAGTGCGTTATGATATATGACAGAGCTGTCGAATTGAGAGTTATAGCTTCAACTTGATTGACCTCACTGTTGAGTACATTTCATCAGTAAAAATACAATTCCCTTGAAGTTTGGGGCTAAGCTGTTTCTTATGTTAAATTAGATCAAATGCAAGCGCCAGATCTAAGAGACACTGATTCTCTGAATTTCTGATATTCCATATTTTTCCTTTCATCATCAAAAACAGTAAAATATCTATTTTCAAGTCCAAAATACCTCTCAGAATTTTTCACAAACTCAACTCGCATACAGCGGTGATACAGAACATCACTGTGATCATAACCTCAATTTTAAATAAGTATGTTCAACTGTCTAGGATTTACAACTCTTTTTAATTGATTAAATTAACAACTGCCAATAGTGGATCCTTGACAAGTTTCATGTTAAGCATACCTTTACATAAAACTTTAAGGCCTATTATACAGAACAATACAACCCATAACTTGTTGTAATCGACCTCTCCAACGTTGTCATACACTCTCTTCATAAGACCAAATTTTTTTCACCCAAGGATGGAGAATCATTTAAGATGATACTCGCCATTTTCTGACATTGTAATTCCATTTAAATACGAAGCATATTCCACACGTTCGAAAATAGTTTTTCCAGTAATAGTGTCTTTCATTGATTCCATTCACAGCAATTCTTCTGTGATTTCTAAGTTTTCTGAAATTCTTCTTAGAAAGATCAGCTACTGTGCAGAGTCATTGATATCAGTGGTTTCATTTTGTGCCCGGAAAAAGAGCTGAAACGAAGGTACACGCATTTTCAGCGGTGAGTTCATATCTTAATCAACTGTTTCAATGCGGTGAGATAGAGATCTTCTCTGCAAACTGACTTCAAACATTTTTCACTATTCTGGACCGATTTGGTATACTACGTCACAAATGCAATGCTTGACAAATTCTCAGAAACAGAGAAATTTACTGGGCTTAAAAATGATGTATGTGACTACCAAGCTGACACGAGTCGCTGCTTGCTCCTCTATCTTGTCTTTTCTCAAGAAATCCCCAGGGTTTACAAGTTTTGCCCAAATATTTCTCTCTTGTTCGTCGTTGTTGTGCTTATAAAGTGTTGCAGCGGTCTGCATGTTTTGTCACTTAGTGGAAGATATTGTTTTTCTCTTTCAACACCAAAACACTTTAACTGCAAAGCAAACACATTGTTTTCTTTTCGACTTCCCTAACAAAGTACTGCTAAAGCGAATCCTCATTAAATGAGACGCTCCCTATCAACTTTAAGTTTCTTCAACAAATTCAATAAAAGATTCCAACTGTATATTCTAAATTTAAAAGAAAGCAACAGATGGCTAAGAGGCATTTTTTTTAACGTGTACTCTAAACACTGAACTTTACCAATGAAATCAGAAACTAGTGAATAGTTATTAAAGGATATTGTCGCAGGACACATTACCATATATGTTCGAAAACTCTTCGCGGGCCGTATGGAACCCACCCCTGCTTTAGATTATAGGAACAATGCTCCTTCCTCAAGAGTGTTGTTGCGTTATAATTTTTAGAAATATTAAACGAAATCTATTTCTTATAAAAGCAGAAAATTTGGAAAGGAAAATGACCTATCTCTTCTTTGTTAATTAAAATTAAATTCAAAAGAGCTGCTCTGCTCCTATTCAAGAAGTAGATTTTAAAATTTTGAAATTAGGTTCATTCAAAAAATCGAAATCTGAAACATGAAATGGTGTAATTTAGACATTAAAAAAAGTAACAGAACGGGGAGTATTTTGTCGAAAGAGCCATAGTATTTCATACAAAAATATAACGAGAATTGTTTAATAGTCATATGAAAATTAACAACAAAAAGTCTGAAAATGTTAGAAAGTCCTTCAACTGCGTTCTGGGTTAAAAATAAATGTCGAATATACAAAATAACGACGGATTAAAAAATAAATCTATATCAATTCATAATATTGGTTTAAAATATTAAGAATTCCATAATAAGTTTGGGGAACGCCGTTTCCTCTCCTTCCAAGTAATAAAAACACGACGTAACATAATAAAATATTCAAACAGCGTTCCTGAATCTTTATTTACAAAAAGATCTGGTATTACTTATAAGACAACGATAATTTAAAATAAATGTGTATATCATAATTTTGTAATATTTAATGAAATTTAATAGATAAACTCCTAAAAACGTCAGAAGAATTATGTTTCAATGCGTTCGATGTAAAAAATGCCCAAAATATAAATAAAAATGAAAGATTTGACTAATAAATCTATTATAAATCAATATTATTGTATTAACAGATTATAAAATTTTAAAATTTTAAAAAAGGGCGGGGAAACGTTGCATTACCGGGTTAAAGTTAAGAATACGCCCCTTAAGAGTTTGACTTAAAAGATAATCAATGTTTATATTGTATTTAAGCATAATTTTCAGAGATTAAATGATTATCTAAATTTTTATTTACGCCAAGTATACATTCTTGAATAAATTTTAAATGAAAGTAAACTTCTAGAAAATAGTCAGAAACGTTTTATCCTCAAATTTATATTTCAACGCTCAATTGAAGTGTTCACCTTCTCCAAAAGCGTACATAAAACCCCTCCAATAATTTTAGGATTTTTTCCCTCGATTAGAATTCGGCGAAAAATTCATCCAAAACGGGCTTATTTATTTATCCGTTCTCAACAAGAGCGTTTGCTCGATTTCTCTGTGAGATCATATATTTTAAGGCGTTCCAGGTGCCCTTTATAGAATTTGTATATATTATCACTCCCGGCTAGCGAAACGTTGTGAATGATTCACCGTAAAATGGTTATAGACTGAGTCCAAATTTCTGTAACTCCTCAAGCAATCGGTGATTATGGTGGAGCCTTCAAGAACGTGTGTAGTTATAACCAAATCAATCTATTCGCCGTTCTGTAAAGAAATTCGATAAGAATCAGTCGTCTTTCACGTGTTGGATCAATACAGTTAAGGGCCTATATACCACTTACAGGGTGTCACGTTTGGTGTTTATTTTTCCCAATTTTAANTCTATTTAAAGTCAAATGAAGAGTGTTTTTTGATGAATGTCACAAATAAAGTTTCATATTTTTTAATTTTTGTTTTATCAAAATATACCTTTTTGCAAGCTATCTTGACAAATTCTTAATGTAGAAGTGAAAAGTTAAACAACACAGGTTTTTGGGTAATAATAGAAAAATTATATATATGGCAGAAATAATAATTATTTAAGCAGCTAATATTTCTCATAAAATTACGCATCTTCAGCATTTATCTCTGTGATTTCTTCTACTTTATCAAGCAGCAAATTTTCCTTGTTTCTGGTTTTGTTGAATTCGATAACAATCGTTTCCTTGAAAACGATTGAAACTTTGAAAGTCTTCGGGTCGATTTTGACATGATAACACAAGAAGAGCAGCATTTCAAAAGTGGTCAAACATAAAATAACATATGGAAAATGGATCATAAACGACACATCCGCTTTTACGCACTCACTTTGAAGTTCGTCTGGTATTTATTCTATAAATTACCTGAATATTGAACAATATAAGGCATGGCGACGTAAACATTTTGGAAATTCAAGATTTCTACATTTAAAAATGTCTTACGGCCTGCAAAAATCGTGAGACCCCACACAAAGAAAGTAAGCTTAAACTCCAAAGTATTTTTTGTAGGAAGTTGTGAAACACCTATTCTAAAAACTTGGGATATATAAGAAGACACTAGCATCGTTACACCAATTCCATATTCAAAAGAGTTAAATTTAGCGAAAATAGAATGAGTAGATGGATCGTTTTTAGAAAATATAACAAGGCCAAATTTTTCCGGGTTATAATTTCGTTTACAGGCATCGTTCGCAACTGTAGTTGTTATCAAATCAGACGAGAAAAAATAAAAAGTGTTAAAAATCATTTGAATGCAGATCAAAGCCGTTAAAAAGGCATGAAACGTCCGATAATTAATTTTTCTTAAATAATTTATCATTATAATCTAAAAATGAAACGAATCCATACATTTTCACTGGCTCAAACAACTGAGTGATTGATTGACAGAAATCCTCTTCAACATTATCTTATTTATAAATAATTACACCGCCCTAATTCTAAAATAAAACCGCTGTTTAGTTTTGGATTATAAAATAAATACCATATTCCAGTACGCAAATAAAAGATGCGAACGATCATAACAACGGAGTGCATGCAATAATTGGGAATATGCGCGATCGAATAGAAAATGATAATAAAAATAATTAATATCTTAACGTGACATAAACCATTGTGTAGCCAGGATATTCGCCTTCTGTTTTATAAAAATAACTATGCATTTGTCATAAAGTAACAACTTCATTAACGATAGTCGGCAGCACCTTTCATGAGCTTCGTTAATTTACAGAAAACTTGTCTGTAATCAACATAAATCTTTGTTTGTTGAAAATATATTCCTATTTATTTGATTCATTTAAACCAGTATTTCTTACCATGTTAATCACCGCCATTTTTTGAATTATATTAAATATATTTTTCTTATAAAAGCAGTCTTTTTAAAAAAGGATGATGTTAGTGATTGGATAATATTGCTGATCTCATACTAGATCAAACACATTTTAATATCAGATTATTTCACTTTTATCACATCGATAAAAAAAAGTCAAAATTTTGATCGATTTTATTTCAATAAATTTTACTGAGAATCGAACAACCCACCGTTTAACATATATTCAATACAAATTAATGACTCAATGATTAAATTTACAATTATCTCACCTCTGAATTACCTGCCTTATTTATGATAATATAACGAATTTAGTGTTAACATCCCTTCAAACGCCAATTAACAATCAAATACGTATAAATCTAATAAAGATAAGAAACATTAATGACCCCCCATTGTCGAAATTACAATGTATCGTTCAGCGCTTTCATCCATATTCAAATGACACGAATCAAAACTACGAAAACCGACGACTACATGGTATAACTCGATCGTCATTAACGTGAGTGAGTCTTTTTGCCTGAGTGAATCCTGTTTCTCCTTTCTGTCAGTTCTTATCAGATGTGTTTTATATGCTCCCTTTGTCTAGAGTTTAACGTCTTTTAGGAATCTTTCATGCGATTTCCTCCTCCTAGTCCTCCATAGACGATAGTTAAATCATTCAATGGTATAGGTGTCTTCATGGCCTAAGATTCGATGTTTGTTTAAACGACCTGAATCTTCGTAATTTTTGATCTTTCCATTCTTTTATAACCTCTGCGCATCGATTAAATCTTTGCCTATTACGACTTCATTTGAATTACAGACATTTCCACCTCCTAAATCTTGCATGGCCCTCGCGACAGAATATTGAATTTTTATCCATTCAGGGTCGACTGGCACAAACAAGTGCACAGCATCACCGATTTTACAGAAAGTTTCCTATGCTATTTTGAGCAGATTGATTTGCATGTTCCATGATAGATAAATATATTTTTAATACATCGAGTTCCTTATTTTCTCATCTATTCTCTGTTCAAAATTGTCATCATCGCTTTCTTGATTATAATATATGGGTTGCTAAAAACGACTTTTAAATTTTATCTTCAAAATATATTTCATGCATTAAGGAATGTTTCGATACGTTTTAATAAAATGTTAAAGCTGAAAGAAATACTGGTCATATTCGAGATCTTGAGGTGTAATTTCAGCTTAAAAGTTGATCATCGTTCTGTAAAGTCGTTTGATCAGATCCTCGGATCCAGGTTGATGTTGAATATTGGTTTTTGAATATAAATCTGGATAATATACACCATTTTCCGTCCAAAGTGGCCGATATTCAGACGATGACATTCAAAGGTTCCGATGTTATATTTATAAGTACATTGATCTTTATATAGATTCTACATTTTAGGGATGTGGGAATATTCATTCAGATAAAAGGGTGGAATATGCGCTGTTGTTTACTGAAATTTGATTTCGCCTAACAGTAAAGAATCTTTCTCAAATTTACGTTTGATGATAAATTAAATGTCGGAATCTTTGAAAGTCATCATCTGAAAGTCGCCCATATTTGAAAAAAAATGGTGTACCACAATATTATGCACTTTAATATGATATCTACGACAGCAAGTACAAGTAGCAGAATACCACATTCAATCATTATATTTTCAGTTATATGTTCTGCAGGGATTATTTGGGTGAGGGGGGGGGGGGTATACTAACGGTGAACTTTTAGAAGTAATCCAGAACTGCAATGATGCAGTACATTTTCCATCTAACGTAAAGAAACGTCCTTCCAGCATCTCTATATCGGTATCTATTTATGTGAAAAAAAAGATTCACCAAATTTGACTCACTCAGCATTACTTATTTTTAAACCATCTGATCTTTGGCCCTATGTTAGATCCATCTGGAACGTAATTTGTTAAGTATCTTCATAAATTAAAGTCAATTCAAATTAATACCAAACACCCAAACCTTGTAGCCATTCTTACGGATCGTAAACTTGGTATATTGTGATATTTTGAGAATCTCAGGTATTTAAAACATCTAACCTCTTTTTCAACGGTATATAATATGTCTATTGCAGAGCTAGGTGATTTTCACATCACTGATTAATTTTGCCACTCATCATAAAGTTGTTGTTGCGTCGAAAAGTTTAAAAACTGAAGGTATTCCGTAATTTTTTTATTTTTTATCATCGCTACAGAAAAATATCTGCCGATGTCGTTTTTTTCACCATATTCTGTTTTATATGTTTTTATTGGATCTCTCTTCTCCCCTCCCTCTCTAAGTTGTTAAGTTGATGGAATGGTACAAGATCTGATGGTGTTAATGAGATAACAATAATTTTTTGCATATAATTTTAAATCCAAAATTCAAAAAATGAAAAGATTATGTGTTCTTCTCAAATAATACTCCGATCTCCAGATAAAAAGTAGATTATGATCACAGAAACGGTGACAGAAAATATGGAGATATCTGTACAAGTGGATTTTCCTGGCACGGCCACATCTTATATTGTGGCGTGACTGAACTCAAATTGATTGACCAAACTACTATTCATTACCACGATTAATAGATTTTTTCCCATAAATTGAACGATTCGAAATAAAAAATATCAAACTTGATCTTATACAATGGAGATTCATTGGGTTCATAAAGAAACCATCATTGTATTGAAAAATTCTAAGGAATATGTTGATAAAGAAATCACTTTTTCTAGAAAGATTGGGTTCAAACATTTAATTTACAAATGAAAATGTTATCAATCACAAATATTGGATTTCATAAAAAATTGCTTAATATTATTTCTGAGCCGAAAAAATAAAATGGACTTTGAATATCATGTAAAAAATTAACAATTAAAAAAATTTTAGAATTTCCTAAAAAATAAAAAATGAAAACGCGCCATTCAATGTCTGAAAATGAAACAAATATTAATGAATCAAATAGAATTCAAATGTGTTACAGTCTACATTCTACAAATAAATACATTAACATTAAATTCAACTTCAAATTAGTGATAAAATAAGGGAAAATTATTTATGTCATGTGAAATAAAAATGGAATTTAACTCTAAATCCAATAACTAAAATACCAAAAATGGATCTCATTATGTGTTAGAACATATGTCTAAATTGTTTTGTTGATTTCAGTGCCTTACTTATCGACTAAATTGAGCCTGATTGCTCCACTGCAAAAGAAGTTTTCGAACCAGTGCTCCAATGTTTTGAGTTTTCAATCTGTGGTAAAATTATATATATTTTGATTTCGAATTCATGTTATAGCCTGGCTTTGATATTATGATGTACAATTGGTTGAGAAATAAATTTTCTTCGTATGAAGTTTAGGATTGTACTCAACGCTCATTTGAATTATCAGAGCTTAGATAAAACCCACTAGCTCGAAATGTTAACCTTTACATTGCAGATCAAAAAAAAATTAAGTTAATAAAGAATGAAAACATAATTTTAACAATGTTATAACTTTTCTGAAGATCTGTTATTCGACCTGTGTTTTCGAAGAGTTACATTTTATCAAATAACTTCAAATGGCAGTTTTCTAATTGATCTGCGATTATTTTATCCAGTATGAATCACTCAAAAAGGTGTGTAGTTGTCACTTATGGGTCAAGTTCTACACCAAAAATACTGGATGGATGATATTTAAAATCGGTTTACATTTGTTAAAAATTTTTTTGAAATTTGTCAGTTCTACTACAACTAGACAAACGGAAAACGATTGGAGATATTCGCAAATATATGTTCGATAAGCGATATGAGGAAAAACAAAAACAATTCATTTAGATATAATTCAATTCCGAGTGTTTTGAGCGAAAGTATCTCCAGCTTTTATTTAGTAACAAATTTATTATTCATTAAGAATATCGATTCTAATAAAAGATTTCCATTCTCGGTAATTAAACTTATGTGACAACCTTTACAAGTTTTCGATCTTTCCCAATATGTTTAGTTGTTGTGAATAAGATGAAGACTTTATTTTATGGTTTTGAACACTATAATAGAAATTTTGATTAGTGTCCAGGGGAGAAAATGGAAAAAACTGTTAAAATCTCTATAAACTTCTATTCAATGTTATAAACATTTGAAAATTTATTTTAAATAATTTAAATAAGTTCTAAAGTAGTATTCATTTTTATAACTAAAGTTTTGAAGTGTACACAAAAAATTTAAAGGATATGAGAAGATAATTAAAAAAAGCTTTTTATAAAAGCTCGCTACGATATATTTATCAAAAAAGTCAATTCGTAGGATCAACATCATTCAGCTTTAACCTTTTCATGAAACCTAGCGAAACAACACTGATGCAGGAAATATAATTTGAAGTTGTATTTAAAAGCCATTTTTACCCGCCCAACAGAGAATAGACTTTGAAATAATGAACTTGATGTTTTAAATAATATATTTATCTATTATTTCACCAACAAATCCATCTGCTTAAATCAACAGGGAAGATTTCTGTCAAACCACTAATCTGGGATGCTGTGTATTTATTTGTGGTAGTCGACAATGGATTTTTGAATAATAAACATTCGAAGAAGTAGCGAGGACTGTTAAAGGCTTCTGAGATGAAAATTCCTTATATAAAAATCAAATCTTATTAAGGAAAAACTGAATCGATGCATATAGATTGAAAAAGGATTTAAAGAATATAAATTACTATAATTCAGCTCTTTTAAAAAAATGTGAACCCTCTGCCACATAATCCATTAGGTACCATCTAAGGAGGACGAGAAAGAGGAGGAAATATCATAAAAATTCACAGATTGAAGTTAAACCTAGGTGTAACGGAGGATATAAAACGATCCTGATCATACTACCAAGAATGAGAAAAAATCTTACCCTAGGAGGAAAAGGCTCTATACGATGTTTTATGCCGATCAAGTTATACCATGTAGTCGTCGGTTGGCTAAGTTTTTATTCGTGTAATTTGAATATGTATGAAAGCGCTAAACGTTGCATAGTTAATGCGACAATCGTCAGTCAATATCGTTTCTTATTTTTAATATATTTATACGTATTTGATTGCGATTTGGCGTTTAATGGGATATTATCATTCAAATCGTTATATTTTAATTTGACGGGTAATTCAGAGTTCAGATTCTTGTAAGTTTAATCATTGAGTCATTGTTTAGGAGTAAAGATATGGAAAATAGTAAGATGTTCGATTCTGGGTGAAATTCATTAGAATAAACCAGAATTAAAATTGGAAAAAGCATTTCGGTTCACCCGGGTAATAAACAGCGAAATATGGCACATATGTAACTTGAATTACGCCGTAGATGAGTTCCTACCTAAATTGTGAAATTCCAAATACCATGTTTCCGGTATATAGAGCGCACCAATATGTAAGCCGCAACCACCACCCACCCAATTTTCAAATAAACTGTATTTTGTACATATATAAGTTGAAGAGTTCAAATTTTGGGGAAAACCCCGGCTTATACACGGGAAAGTACTGTAGTACAATCCGATACTAAGAAAATATAAATAATTTTGGTTTAAATTAATATTGAACCATTCAAAATAATAAACAAAAACAGAGATAATGCTACAAATGATGATAGTCACAGCGCAAAATAAGACAAATATTCACTTAAAACCAAAACATTTTTTACCCAAAAATACAATTTTTGAAATTAAACCCATAATTATGCAATATTAAATTTCATACATATTGTTACCCAAAGTATTTCTTAAATAAAATATACCTCTTATGAACAATTAAAAGCAAGGTTTAAATTAATAAATAAAAATTAAGACATTTTCAAATCTAATAGGCCTTGATCAGAATTTTTAAATGAGGGGTGGTTTATTCTATTTGACAGTTATTCTTCCAGTCTCTCATTCTAGCCCACTTTTTATCGGTATTTAAGGTAGTCTTTCGTTAACTCAGTGAAATCATTGATAATCGTTTGCTGGGTTGACATACTACACTACACCCGTTCGTGTTGGCAAAGTCCATATATTAATTCAAATTTTAGGCCCTTTGTAGTAGTAGGATCTTCATTCGTAAAACGTGTTTGTAGTTCCCTACCAAGTCGGATCCTAAAAACAATTTAATACGTGTTAAATTTGTACCTTGTTAATTGATGTCATCAGAAATTTTTTAATTTTATCCTGAGCCAGGGTTATCATTCTACCAAATTCTCATCTAAAATTTCTTTGTCTTCGAATAGCTCATTAACGTCAAGAATATCGAATCCTGAACCTCCAATCGAAAGAGGTTTATAAATGATATAACAATACATATCTCGAAAACGGCGAACTATTTTTTCTTCTGAAACTACTTTGGTAAGGTAATGTTCCGACATTTATTTTATCGGGACATACAGTAGATTTTCATTTTTAATGGGGTAATTTTACTTATTAGTTTATCAAGAGTAGAGATTCAAAACAGGAAACAGACACATCGATAAAAATTAAATGAATATTTTCAAAAAACCAAACTACCATAGTACGTCTTGGAATTGTTAGGTTTTCATTTTGATGATTAATGTTAGTATCGTTACTTGACCACTTTGGCTGCGTTTTCTGGTTTCAATTGTAAATCAATTTTTGAAGCGCATCAATTCAATTTACTCAAAAATTATATTAAAAATTGTCACGAAAAACAGTGTAAATCAAAGAATAGTTTTATTAATATATGTTTAATCTAGTATGACATCATAAATAGGATAAACCCTTTTTTAATGAAACGGCTTCTAACTTAAATATATTTAATACAATACAAAAATGGCGGTGATTATCATGGTAAGAAATGCTGCTTTAAATTAATCAAATAAATAGGAATATATTTTCAAAAAACAAATATTTAGGTTGATTAAAAACAAGTTTGGTTTACATTAATGAAGCTCGTAAAAGATGCTGCCGGCTACTGTTAATGAAGTTTTTACTTAAGGATAGATGTATAATTATTTCTTAAAAACGAAGGTATACAATCTGGCTCAAAAATGATTTGAATCAGGCGAAGATGTTAACTATTTTTATTAAATTTTGAAATCAGATCATGCATTTTACCAATTATTAAACGAGAGAAGTTTTTATGAATGTTAGTATCTTTTATTTACATATGTTAATCTCGTCTTTATCATATATTTCAAAATTAAACAGCGAGTTTAAATTAGATTTGGGCGGTGTAATTATTTACAAATAAGATAATTTTGAAGAGGATTTCTGCCAATCAATCCCACAGTTGTATAAGTCAGTGAAAATGCATGGATTCGTCTCATTTTTAGATTATAATGATAAATTATTTAAGAAAAATTAATTATCGGACGTTTCATGCGTTTTTAACGGCTTTGATCTGCATTCAAATGATTTTTTACACTTTTTTTATTTTCTCGTCTGATTTGATAACAACTACAGTTTCAAACGATGCCTGTAAGGTAAATTATACATGTGAAAACTTTGGCATTGTTATATTTTCTAACACTGATCCATCTACTCAGTCTATTTTTGCCAAATCTAATCATGTAGAATTTGTAATTGGTATTACCATGATAGTGTCAACTTATGTGTCCCAAGTTTTTAGAATAGGCATTTCACAATTTCCTCCAAAAAATACTTTAGAGTTTAAGCTTATTTTCTTCGTGTGGGGTCTCACGATTTTTGCAAGCCGTAAGAAATCTTTAAATGTAGAAATTTTTAATTATCAAAATGTTTACAACCTCATCCCTTATATTGTTCAATATTCGGGTAATTTATAGAATAAATATCAGACGAACTTCAAAGTGAGTGCGTAAAAGCGGATGTGTCGTTTATGATCCATTTTCCATATGTGATATTATGTTTGAATACCTTTGAAATGCTGCTTTCATTTTCTATCATGTCAAAATCGACCCGAAGACCTTCAAAGTTTCAATCATTTTCAAGGAAACGATTGTTGTCGAATTCAACAAGACCAGAAACAAGGAAAATTTGCTGCTTGATAAAGTAGAAGAAATCACAGAG
>JWZT01003211.1:32214-60333 GCA_000827895.1 Thelohanellus kitauei | reverse complement strand
TGGGAGCGGGGGGGCGGAGGGGTAAGCGCAAAAACCAACGCATTTGGTCCAGGCCAGTCCTGATTTTTGAAAAAGTCATCAAATATACGGAAAAGTTCCGCCCGTTGTATACACAGGCCGCTACTTCCAGAACTAAAATTCCTCCAAGACTTCACCCTCACAGCAGTATCCAACGTAAATAAAAATTGGACATCATTGACAATTTCAGTACTTTCTTCAAGCGGAAATGAGAATTTGACATGCTGAAGGCGTTAAGTCATTTGGAAGCGAACATCTTCAGACATTCAGCAATTCGCCTGATAACTATTATTAGAGAGTGCAATAGCTTTCAGTTTTTACTGTATTCCCTTCTTGGAACGACTTGCCACATGTCGACTTTGCTGGTAGATTTAGCTGTTCTGCAATTGTGTGAGGTTTATTGGAACGTGTTATTCGCAAGTAAAAAAATACGATTCTCGAAAAGTTTTCTCATTCCCAATAGTGGGGGCCACAACTTTCCTATTTGTTCCAGGAAGCTCTTTCTGCCTTTTAAAGCTTTCCCTCGGTTTACTGGTAAGTTCCGAATGCATTATAGTTAAATGGCGCCTCAATTTCGCAGGATATATCCAATCGTTCCATAATGTTTGCAAACACTTGACACAAGGAGGTTGGTCAGCGTCAGTTCCTACGGCGGTCAAGCCGAATAAAATTTATTCTGGAGTAACTTGAACCGTTTTATATTTCGTTCATTTTTGGCTGTTTGATCATCTGAATCTTCATGGTTCTGGTCAACTTTCATCTTATAAAATTAATGCATGTTAGTGTGTTTCGACAATTTATTAATACAAGTCTTGATAAAAGAGTTTCTAACAACCTTTAACAAGAATGTACATGCTTGCACATTTCTGGACGTATTAACGGTGACTCCAGAGCTCAGGAAGTAAGAAAAAATTAGATGACATGGGTCAACTAAAAACTTAATGCACAAGTATTAGGCAGTCTGATTCAGACTTCAGATGCATGAAACACAGAACACCAGCGAAGTTTTCAATTCTGCACATTGTGAATTGTTCCTAAAGCATTTTTATAGCTAAAATTTGTTTTATTGAGCTAACAAATCAATTAATACTTTATTGTTAGAAAAAATCACTACTAACCATGGCTTATCCACGGATCGTAGGTTGAAAATATCTGCTGTAGAAGTAAACGCAACGACAATCAAACGAACGCTTATCAAGCCACATCCACGTTCATCGTTATTTGTTTAAGTTTAAGGAATAAATAGAATGGAAAGCCAAAGTAAGTATAGAATTTATGATAAACCTTAGAAAATGATTAAAATTACAAACAACAGAGCTATAAATTAACAAACGTTGAAGAAAACAAACTAGATAAATAGGAACATTTGAGATGTCACACCAAAGATCGACCTTTTTCTGAATCGTTTTTAATCGAAATTATCATTGGACCATTAATAGGCGAGGTACTCAGATAAGGTTTCAACACAGAACTGGTAGGAACGGATAAATAATCGGTTGATTTTGTGACGCTCTCGAACGATGAACATACTCTAAACACATAATGATTTTATTTTAAATTAAAAGAATTATAAGATAATGTTTTTTTAGATATCTAACCTGTAGAAACAATGTCTACGAGCCAAAAATAGGCAATTAGAGGTCAAACAGAATTCAATCTATCATTTTTTTAATCTGAGCTAAACTATCTGCTGAAACTTAGGTCCGTCGTCAAATACCATTTTTTCGTGTTTGCTAGAATTGACGAATTTTTTCCTTATAGATATTATTTGTATTAAATTGGTCACGCGAATAAATGGCTGGGTTGGCGATGTCTGCTAAGCTATTTTGAATGTTCCTGTAACAAATTTGGATATACGAACCAAATATAATCGGGGTGATGAATTCCCTAAACATATAGGATACCGTATATTCCAATATAGAAGATGTTTCAAAATGAAGTATTTGAATCAGTTTCAGTAAAATCGAGAATTAAGATCAAATTAACAACTAATTTAAGCTGTTTCTAGATCTATCCAAATCAATCAAATATGTTTATATTTCAATATTTATCAGCCTTAAACACTAGAATTTAATAAAAGTGAAAAAACTGAACCTAAGGCTCAGAACTGGATTAGTTATCTCCTTTAATTCATCAATTTTCAAAGATAAAAGTGAATACCTCGATTTATTTTAATTTGGTGTTATTGACGGAAATCTTGAAGTGTTTTCATCAGTCGAAGGATTCACAGACTATCAGGTTTAAATTTCATATATTTTATCGTTTTTTGTATTTACAAAATGCAATTATTGCAATGATAAATGCACGTTGTAATATTTAAAAATTAGATAAATATATGGTTATTGTCTTCCGATAGTCTCTTCTGTTCATATTTTTAGTAAATAATTTTTCTGAATGATTTTTATGATTTTATATACTTGATGTTATGACTTTCTAAACCTCAGCCATCCTTAATTGTAATTTTTTTTGATAATTTTTTTTCCTTAAAACAGAATAAAAGAGACTATATGAAGAAAATAACTTTATATTTAGTTAATTTTTTAAATATAACAAAGTGCATTTTTAAATGCAAAAAAACGGTAGTCTACGCTAACGGACCATTTGCATATTTACATTTTTAACTTATATTGTCGAGTCTTTAACAAGAATTTCCCTTCTATTATGTCCCATACAGAGTATGGGCGCTAATGCTTTTCAAGAAATTTAACACCAAAACGATGCGAAATTTATATTGTTGAGTGAATGAATAGGAAAATTGATCATAAAACGGTCAGCTGTCTTCTTTGTTCAATGTATCTTTAGAGTGTTCTACCATTGTGTCATATACTAAATACCCTTTCTGATTTCTGTTTCAGAACAGTTTTACAAGTTATAGGCTCATGTAACTTATTATATTTAAATTTAAACCATGATTTAGTCGTCTGAGTGAGTCGATAGGTTTGTAATTATTTCGTGTTTCATATACCCTGGTCGACATTTTTGAAGACTAACAAGAATACACAAAAATTTAGCTGATGAATCATTATATTTGGGAATATAATCCCCAGACGGAAATCAATCTTTTTTCGAGGAATCCATCAATCCATTTTTTGAGACTAAACATTATAATAAAACATAATGCTACGAGTGTTGAATCATATGTTTTATGATATATCATTTTCAAACATGGGAAGGTACGTGCTTTTGGCTAGTTTTAGAACAACCCTCCCTCCATTTATTTTTTTATGCAAATTTGTTCACAATTTCATTAAACCTAATTTTGATATTTTTGCATCCAAAAAAGCGTTATCGGTTGATTTCAAAAATGTTACTACAAACTTAGACCAATTGGCGTCTGCTTTAAAATTCTCAAGAATCAAGTTGAATTGTCGCGTTTCGATCGATGCAAATATGGGAATATTATGTCATGTTATTATCACATGATGATTTTATTTACACTCGTCCCAAACTGGAACGATGTGAAATGTTTGATTATTTCATTATTAATTGTAAGATACGATGAAAACATTGATTGATGATTTGATGTGTGATAGAGAAGTCTTATCGAACCACATTTACATGCTATTGAAAAACTAATTGGTTTTTGACAACCTACGCCATAGTCCACTGAAGAGTTCATAAGAAACAAGAATGCACATTCCTTTCGATGGCTCATCGAAATAGTGTCTAAACTTATTAACGTGTTAGATTTTTTAACCATCAAAATAGTATCGATTCGAGAAAGAAATTAAGCTTTCTGATAGGCTCATCTTATATATTTTGTGTTATATTAAAACAACATATATGTGTATAAATCGTTTGCATCACATACCAGATAAATATATTATGTTTGTCTTTTTGATCAAATCAAATGCGCAACCTGTAATCATTATTTAATTGCTGAAATTTTGATTCGAGTAGAAGATTCTATGCTCTGATTGTCGAGTGAATTCCTGACGATTTTAGCATGTAAACGTGAGGACTGTGCACCTTGATGGATTAGTCTAAATCTCGTTTCTGATAATTGTGAAATAGACCGCCCAAACCTATGAATTTGAATTATTGAAGGTTTTAATGGAAAGTCAAATCTTTCATTTAACGATTAGGCATTTCATTGATCAAGAGGTCATTGTGAATTGAAAGAAGAATCCCTTCTTTATTTTTGAAATATGAATGTTTTGAGAAAAAGCAAGTGATTTTTGAACTAAACTTATGGATGCGACTTGTGTGTTAGTTATAAAGTATATTTCTAAAGAAAAGATATAAAAAGATATAATTTATTGATAAATTCGTTCTATGCTGGAAAAGATCTGTGTGGCAAGACTGAGGCCACGTATCGAAGAGCCATCCAGTATTCTTTTTGATCCGTGGTTAAATCTGAAAATTCCTCATGAAGATGCACGGTGTTAATGGCTGTCTCCAATGGCTGGCTTCTGTAAATGTGCTCCAGTAGAATTTCTTGCTGCTGAGAAAATTCCTTTTTTGTAAAAGTGTAATAATAATCATAGCCATTCCGTAATACGAAATCAAATACTTCCACGAGCTTTTTTTGGAATGATGTGTTGGTGTAAAATTTTGTTTTTGAATTTTCACTTTTAATAACTGGATAATCGACCTGAATTCGTGGGAAATTTCCTATCGTTACCGTACGGTCTCCAATATGAACACTAAATGTCGCAGACGACTGATCACTTGATGATGAAATGGATTCCGACTGTCTTTCACCAAGTTATTATCAACGCTTACTGGATTCGGTTGGCATTTTCAGAACAGAGTCGTTCATTAAACTGATTTTTCGTTCGTTTGGAAGGATGGATATTGGAGATTCACTCTTTTTGTCAACCTTATTATCAGATACAGATGTATTAAGATTTTTAATTATCTTTCTAGCCGTTTTTGGTTTAATGTTTTTCATCTCGACACGACTGGTTATCTTATCAACAGAGTTTGAAAAAAATCTAAGAATTGCATTTAAAAACAAGACGGTTTCAAAACGCACGTGCCGGTCTATTATATAATTGTATTCAAAATGGTCTTTTTCAGACAGGATCAATGAAAATGATTAATTTGTCATTCAAAAAATCCAATTCAGAGAAAAGTCAAATATGTCTTGTTTCTCATGTATAGGGTAGTATTCATGTTTGGAATGTTTAATTCGCCAGATTTTTGCAACACAACCAGTATTCACATAAACATTTCAAAATCTGACACGTATTTTAATAAACACCCAGTTCATCAATTTACACAGAATTCTTGATAATATCATTTTCAACATACAAATAGTTTATTTATTCTTTCTAGGGCCAGAATATTTTCTGATATTTCTGAAATTTTTAAACTTTTCTACAGATAATGTATCGTTTTAACCATACCCTTATAGCATCTGTCGGGCTGTGCATCTTGGACCTGGCTTTTGACATCACCATTATTATCTATTAAATACTCAGGATAGATTTATAATTTCAATCTTAAATTAGGCACTTTGGTGTAAATAGATAAGTTCAATGTTCTATACTCCCCTTGTCAAGACCAGAAATATTTGGATGCCCAAAACTTCGATCAACAGCTATTCAATAAGCATCCACTATTTCTGATATTTGAGAAGATAAGTGAAATTCGAATAATTCCAAACCTCGAAAACCGTTCAAAAGTATGGAGGTATCAGTTATATCAATAATATTTATGATATTTAAGCAACAAATTTGAGTTTAATTTAAAACTAATTTATTTATAGAGTTTCATAAGTATGTATTTAACCAAAAAACCAATCGTTAAACTCCCTGATCAAATATTAAAGTGAATTCTTCTAATCAAGTTATTCATAATAACATGCTGATAGCACATCTATACTCGACGTCATTAAAATCAGTTTTATTCTACGATATAATAGACGGATATTAATATAATTTAGTCCATTAATCTGCCTTGACGATGCATACATCTTCATCGAATTTATTATCAATATTCTCTGGTTCAATCGATGATAAAATCGTTGTATTTTTGTGCTCTTAGTTTCATATTTAACATTTTTATTTATAAAAAATAAATAACCGATATTGGGCGTTTATTATTTTGAAATCAGATAAATTTAGCATAATTTAGTGAATATATTACACAGTGGTATTTCTATTCACAATTAACATGTTTTTTGGCTATTCTATGGCAGGCAAGGATGTATCATCGACCATTTCGGTAAAAATTAAGAACATTGTATGATTTTTGGAAAAAGTTGCGATGATATGGGCATTAAAATTCTCGAAGTATGATTCTGGTTCGTTGGACTGATTGCAATAATGGTGGAAATACGAACAACTACTTCTGACCTTTCAACGAATCTAAGCCAACAAAATGTAAATTATTATGCGAGGCACTCTCTGAGTGAGACGATATGGTACTAAGCTAAGATAATGAGAATACAAAATGATGTAATTCAAATAATGCTTATTGACGTATTCAAAAACTGCAAGTCGTAAGATATCTTTCAATTTAACAGCAAATTAAGTGGAATATTTGATTATGTTTTAAAAATAAGCTTTTAATATCATTATGACCTCCATAGAGAAATGCTAGAATAACATATTAAACAAAATAATTAACGGACCTTGTTTAATATTAATGTTCCTGATCGGTGGTAGATTCAAGCCCCTATCAATCCAACGTTTATTTCATCAAGATATCAATCGGTCTAAAAAATTTTCATTGATTATTAATAATCTGATGAAATCGTATTTTAAACAATGCGAACCAAAAATTTTTATTTATGACAGATAAAGTTAAATTGATTGTTTATAATTTTATATTTGCCATCCATTGACTGCGAGGAAGTATTGAAGAACCGTGAGATTAATTAAAGACAATGGTTCTCAAACTTTTGAATTGTAGGTTTCATTAGGGGAACTCAGAAATATATCATTCAACCAAAAAATTAACTAACATTTCTTTTCGAGTCATACATGACGCTTTTAAATAATAATCAAATAAGTTTAAGAAGTCTAACACCACTTTTGAGACAGATGATACAAGGAATAGTCATAATTTTGGGTTCAGTTTATCAACAACGATTTTGTGGAAATACATTATAAGATCTCTTTCTAATAATCAATGGCTAGTTTCACTTTATTAAGACGAAAATGTGGTGCAAGATTGCAACGTTTATTGTTTTTATATTGAGACGCCAGGATAGGCATTCAAAAAAATAAAAGATAGGTTTAGTCAAAATCGTAAGTGAATTTTGACCTGGAAATCGGCATGGTATCCTTACATGGATTCTAATAAAACAAAAAAAGTTTCTAAGACCTTAACTGATATTTACAAGATTGTTTATTAATAGCCCTGTAGATACTGATAACATTTGCTATCAAAATCGAGAACGTGTTTTATTTTAACGAATTTCTATTTGATTAAATCTTTAAAAGTCTGACGGTGTAAATTTTTTTTGAATAGCCTAACATAAAAACACAGCAACATTTTATTCACATCATAATCATAAATACAAACAGGATGCAGAGAGACGAAATCCCATTTATTTTATATTAATGTTTCTTTAGTTAATAAAACCATTGATTTTGTGGCTTAAAGTATAAATGATGGGTCAACCATAGAAGATAATCGGTGAGAATGTTTAAAAAATTTTAGGTTTGGACTTTTCTGGAGCTATATATTTGATAAGATCCAACCCTCAATATCCATAAAATGAAAACGATCTTCTTATCAGAAGATTAATAATTATCCAATTGTTTTGTTTATTTTATTAAAGTGTTGTTACATAATTTTATTAGAAAAAGATGATAATGATAATGAAATCCGTCCACCCAAGTACTCAAATACGATGAGAAAAGTGGAGAATTACGATTTTTTGGTGATTTCATTTGCATATAATGAGTAGAAACTGGATAAATGTTACAAATAACAAAAAGTAATTTTATTCGAAATTGTGAGATGAAGTGAAAAAATGAGTTTAAATTCACTCATAAATATCCACCATTTTGTGTTCAGATTATCAAAATTGATTTTCAAAGTTTAACCAATTATCTGAATTGAATGTTTTCATGCACGAACAGTTAGATAATATTCATCAATACATATTTTATGATGTGATGTAATATTCAAACAAAGAAATGCTCCAAATCATTTCTTGTACTGGAGTAATATGAATTTCTACATCATCTAGTGAATACAGTCTGGAAAAAACATTTACTGGCTTTGTAAACACTCAAAGAGATTGAGTTTGACAGAGGCGAACGCAATTTAAGGCAAGGATCCTCTGAAAAATAATATTGTTTGACTAAATTAAAATTGAATTGAGAGTTTCATGAGTTTATCCATTCTTTTTATCCCCAAATTTTAGCGCTACAGGTTTTTAAAGTTTTATGAACATCGACAGTGTTTCAGCCATAAAATTATGCGTAATAATTGGGGTTTGCAATATTGTTTATGAAATCAAAGGGAAGGATTTACAGTATCGTGAGTTACAGTCAACGAAACTGTAATTCATTGAAGGTGACATCTATTCTATGTGTGGATAAGTTCTTCTAACTTCCTAATGTTGCTAAACATGACCTCTGTTTTGAAGGATGAGTAAACAATTATATCTAGTCTGTGGAATTTAATATATCTTTGATATGGTATGATCAAAGAGACAAATGAAAATCTGGTATATGAGAGTTAGGTAGTCCAACAAATATCAATCCATTTAAAGCCTTGTTTCAAGAAATTCACAAACATTAAGGAATATTTTCTGAACATAGGGGATGTTTTATGGTTTAATGTCTAGCAAACACCCTGTAATACTGAACTGATGTTTCAGAATGCAAAAAATATCGATTGGCTCCTGAAGAAAGGCGGTTAATAAATTTAGATTTCATCGCTATTATTTGATACCTAAACACTATGTTAAACTATTTCTATGTTGGTTGAGAGCATTGAATGACTGAGATTCAGGGGAAATTTCTTAAATAGCATAAATATATGGGAGTGAGACGATTCTATATCAAAAAGCTCATGAGAATATGTGAAGATCTTGCCTCTGTCTTACGCCTTTTGTAATTGAATTTCGCCATGATCCGGTTGTTGCAAAATATCGAAATTTCAATTTCGCTCAGAAATGTAATTTCATTAAAACTTGAAAATATATAATAATAAAGTTTATATAAATTTCAAGCCTTTGAAGGGACCCTGGACAAGAATTTTTACTTCCCTATTCACTTCAGCTCAATCCTAATCTGTTTTCAAAATGGAAACAAATTATCAAAATAACATCTCCAGATCCAAGTTGGTGTATTTATGAACGAATATAAGCATGGCTTCAAGTAGTACTACACAAGAAGATTATCAAGGATAGGTACGAGACGCTCTAAGATATTTTTCCAGATCCCTTCAAACCTAGAAATTTACCGTAACTTTCTTAATATTGCATATTGTCAAGTTAAAGTGTATTTACATCTTTGAATGAAGCTGAACCTTCGATATTCTACAAAGCTCTGATTATGACGACATTGAATTTAAAAGGTGTAAGCTGTTTTGTATCGGAAAACTAACATGACTTTCATTTAACTAAGAGCAGGTTGAATCAAATTGTATTTTGTAGAACATCATTTATCAGAAAAGATATGGAACAAAAATATTTGAAATAATGATTGTCAAATATTTGATTTTATGAAATATCATCCCTTTTGTATGGGGGAGGGTCTTGTTTCATTTTGATGTGATCATAAGGTGGTGTCGCATCCAGAATCATCTTGTCAATTTGATCCAAAATTGGATTTCTTCTGCGAAATGCTATCTAATTTAAAAGAATACAGCTCCTAACAATCGGTGGACCGTGTGGTCCTCGACTATTTGGCAAAGTTGCAAAAAAGAGGACCATGAAAGCTAACACAAAAATACATGGCAGTATCCCCATGTCAGTAAAATCCGATCTACCTTGGCTTCTATCTCCTAATGTTAAAAATTGTTAATTTGTTATCATAATTGAAAATTATAGTTCAGAAGATACAAACAAATCTTTTCTTATTATTTAATAGGCACAAGATTAGAATAATACTTCCTAATATCACCAAAATGTTTTTGCTGATAGTTTTAAGAATCCTTGAATTGGGCAATGAGGTCATTCCTATCCATGGAGTTACATTTTTACTTTCGATCATTGATCTTATGTCCTGAATCTGTTCGGCTTTTAATCAGGTAGCTTTGGTAACTTTGACCAATTCCTGCATTTATGTATATTTTCTGAATATGAAAAGACTTTTACAGCGTGAATCTACAATTAACAACTTTTTCTAAGCTGGTGACGCAGAATAAATCATCTTGGTTTGATAAAAAGATTAAGCGGTTGATGCTAATTAGGAATAGTATCCAGTACATTTGTCAAAATTCGACAATACTTGCTTATTTTATTAATGAAATCAACGGGCTTCATTATGTTACTTTCATCACATTATTTAAAAGTAGAAAGAGAAGGTCCAATAGCCTCGTTTTGTGAGTCATTGTATTTCTGCTGAAATTTATTGATTAAAAGTTGAGATTAATTTGTAATTTTTTAATCGAAAACTTTGCCAAAGTACATTCAAAGGAATTTAAAAATATTTCTCAATCAAAGCATATATCGGAATAAACTGCGTTTTAAATAAATCACGTTAAACACGATATTTATATTTTAATTCATTTATTTTGCTCCATCAATTAAAATAAGCCCTGCTACTCAATATTACCAATGACCCAACTATTGTTTCTAACTTCTCTGTATTTTATCTACGCTACGTCCACAAAAGTGGATAAAAGAATAATTCATAAAGATTAGGTTGAAGAAAACTCATAAAACGCTTTATAATCGAGACAAAACGAAACATCATTGTGCCACTTATTAGGCTATTGAAATCAGAAATGTTTGAAACAATGGAGGGATTTGGGCTATAACATATTTTTATTCTTACACTTCAAGCTATCTGTGCTCGTATTTAAAAAATATAATCATTCTAAGTCGACTTGTTTTAAATATGTAGATGTTGATAGTTTCATACATAACCGATGCTGTATGATGAGTTTATTGTCGTTATTTTCGTTTTCATTTACGGTATCATATTCCGAAATCTCTTTCAAACATTAACTGTGGAATCATAGGCCTATTTTAAAACGAATATAAATCCAGAATACTCTGTATTTTTGCATTTCAATCAAAAGGACTGTTGAGTTTTAGCGTAAAATGTCTTCAAATTGTAATGAGAACAATTAAATTTTAATTTTCTTAATTCAAATGTTTTTTTTTGGTAGTGATCTCTGAAGCCTTACAAGGTAAATATCATGGAATAAACAGATTAATTGAAAAGGGATTACTAATTCACCAACATTCTCACTATTATGTATGGAGGAAATGCCAAGAAAGGTTCGCGATCAATTAATTCATCAACTCTACTAACTTTTTTTAACCTTTTGTGGTTTATGTTGATTAAATAACGACTCTGGTGAGAAGTACAATTTGTGAGTGGAATCGAAAGCTAAACCTTAAGCAAAAGAACCCATCCAGCTAATGTACTTCAAAAGTTAAAATTTTTATATCAAGACTGGTTCAATATTTTTTATCAATATTTCACCTTAGTGGTTTGCAGATTTAATTTGAATTATATGGGATAATCAAATATCTAATTTTTTAATATCAGCAGAACATGGTTGAAGTGGTTCAATCTGGTTGATTCGAGTTTGGTACAAAAATGGAAAAAATCTCTCATGGATATTAGGTGTTTTTTGACAAAATGGTTCTGCAGCATGATATTCTTTAACATTTTTTTATCTAAAAGATCCAAATTTCATTTTTTTGGAATTTTGACCTCTGTTGATAGAATTATAAATGAGAAAGTCAAGGATATACAGGTCTGAATTGGCCTCAATGCGTTTTCTTGTAAAATTTAAAAATTATGTTTCAATTTAATGAGAAATAAATAGAGAGTAACAGAAAGTATAACAAGTGTAGCTATAAAAGAATTGCGATCAATCCAAATCGACAACTATTTCAATAACATAGCTTAATATATAATCGACTTATTGAATTATAAGTTAATATTAGTAGATGCAGCAAAGAATGGGTTACATTCTAAGACAATCATATTTTGTAGCCTACTAGAAATCAAAGTACAGCCCTCAGAATGTTAATTTTTGTCATAATTTTAATTAACAAACAACCGTCACTACTCTTATATGACGAAATTTCGGTTTAAAATTAAATATCCCATAAAGTGATTAAAGTTTTTAGAAAGCCACTTGAGACGTCTGACGTAAGAAACAGTTCCTAACTTTAAAACTATTTATGCATTTGGGTGGTTAATTGAGTGTATAAATAATGCGATTTAGTCGTTGAATTCTTGCATAAATGATCCGATCCATGTGTAAAATTAAGTTACATGGAACTCATTAAAGGCATGTTTGAACTTACCAGAACCGAGCCTAAATTTAAAATTCAACACTCTCATGAAGTGAATACTCTATATATAATTGTTGAAGAATTGTGTTTCGGTCAATCAAGATATTGGTTTTTATTGTCATTTATCCTCTATTAACAATATTGGTGTTTAGACTTTTAAACGAATATATTCCAAGTGGAACTGGTACATTAAATGAAAGAAAAAAGCAGCAAGTTTAGGCGAAAAAAATGTGGCCATATATAAAATGATTTTATGCTGAAATTCACATAGAATCAGTCACTGTTTTTGAAGAACCTGGGTTTAATATTTAGGCACAAAAACTTATCAAGATCTGAGATTAGCCATACCATTTGAATGATGTGAAAGAGATTTATAAACTCTGTTTTTGTCAATAATTTACCAACAATATGTTGTTTTCTGTATAATTTTTATGACAGAGCGGAGGCCAATCAATCTAGCAAATGGTGAATAAAAAAATGGATAGCCTCTACGATCACAGACTAAATTAATTGGTAGTAAATACAAGTTCTTCAAAACGCATCTGCCAGACCGCCTCGTAAAAATATAATTATCCATGTTCTTGAGAGGCATTTCTGTCAAATACTGGCTTAAGTATTCAAACGTGCCCAATGAATACTTTACGTGGTTATTTGTTTTATCAAAGAAAGAACTATTTGCGTCCAAAAGATCATGATGAGTCCCTGAATTGTGAATTTTGATGCCCCCATACAAGGTAACCTGACAAAAATTAATAATGATAAACATGATCAGGTAAATGATGAAAAAGAACCTTAGCTACAGATCAAAATTCATGACCAGGACCTATGAGTGTTAATATCTGTAAACGTCATGTTTACAATAGGAGATCATAAACTACTTACTGGTTTGGGCATATTCATCATTGAAACCCGAGTCGAAAATGAGGTGAAATGTTATGACTATCGGAATCATTGATGGCTGTTAATAAGACGAATTCGGCCAAAATGAGTTCAAAATTGTAAAAATTATCTTTAAATAGATGCAAAAATAGTTCAATTATCAGATTATTATTTGAACAAACACAAAAATCACACCAATTCTACGTAAAGCGAATTATCATCCAGAATCTTGGAATTAACTTAAAATAACAATTTTCCGACCAGTTTTCAGCAACAAAAACTACTGTTCTAACCATTGATACACAATTAAGTGGTGAAAAACGGAAGATCAATCCTCAAACTCTGATCTTATCAAGTAAATGATTATGAAATTACCTTTAAGATGACCAAGTAATCAAAAAAATTGGGAAATTTGTGCCACTTATTAAGAATTAATTGGCGATAGAAAATAATATTAATAATATACCTGGTGGATGTATGCACGAATAGCTGCAACAGCTATCATTTTTGGGCTTAAAAGTTGGGCAGAGTGGAGTTGTACAATTTTTCACAATCTCGCACACGGTCGTGTTCAGTTCGTCGATGCTGCATTGGCTGCAATAATTTAGAGAGTCGCTGTATAGGTTGCTGAAAAAAGTATACATTACAATAAAATCCACGAGCACGATTAATTTAAGAAAAGTGACAATGCCAAATTAATGAGTGACAATACGTCGTATGTTTAAATTACGCCGAAATATTTAGGGTCTATAGAATTCAAAACGACTTTCTCATTTAAAACGTTAAAAGCCAAACAAATATTGTTTAGGTATTTAGGCTCATGAGTTAGTATTAGAATCAGTCATCACCCTTTGGCAAACCTAGCCAAAGGTCTGATTGTGTCTTTTCTTCAATTAGTAGTAATTAAAACCTTTAAAATTGCTTAAGACCGATTTTACGCGTTTTTATGCTAGCTGGATAATACAACCTACCAGGTAATACCGGGTTTTGCCACCAATAAAGGCATTTTTTTAAATAAATTTGTGAACATAAAAAAGAACTGTGTCGACGAAAATGAAAAAGTTTAATGTTCAGCATGCATGTATAACATGAAAAATATTTTTCGTTTTTTTCGAATACGTGCCTTAACGAATAAGACATTCCTAGTGACTAAATTTATGCCTATCTGAAAATAAAACGACATCTATTAATTTAACTGATTTTTATTATTTCTTTTGATGCTCTGTTAAATTCCTTGTTACATTTCCCATTATTCATCGACAAAACCCGCTTCTTTCGATCAAAAACCAGATAATGGTAATTATTTTTCATGTTGTACAGCCATGCTGAACATTAAAATTTTTCATTTTCGTCGATACAGTTCTTTTTTACGTTTAAAAATTTATATCGATAAAAATGCTGCTATTGGTCGTCGCGGATGCCGTTATTGGTCGCAAAACCCGGTATTCGTTTAAAGTGAAGTAAATTACCGGGACTTTTCGCTCCATACTCTAACACTTCAAAAGTTCAACAATAGAAATCTGAACCGTTTTTTTAATTATCGTGAGATGTAGGATTTTTTGTGTCAATTTTTTCTTTTCTCATCTGCGCGCGCGGAAAACGAGTGTTTTTTGGCGTTTTTTGGAAATTTCTATCATATAAACGCCACGAGAGACACAAAAAAGTCATACACCACTAAGAATTTATGATTTGGCTGTATAATGACATTTTCGGATTCATACATCAGTGTTTAGATTTATATTTTTTTGAAATTATTTTGTATATTTTATTTAAATTTGATCCATATATTTTTAATTCAATATTTCGAAGAAAACGCTCGATATTATATCCATATCAGAGCAAAAAAATACTCGTTCATCAGTAATTTTAATTTTTAAGAGAACACTTATCAAAAGTATGACACTAATTTAGTGGGTATTTTCTATTTATTAATTCAATAATGGCTTTAAAATAATTTGTATTAGGCCAACAAAAAAATCGCTCACGTATTCAACATTGTGGGGGAATGAAGGCAACCATGTTTTCTTAAAAATCGTTTGAGAACCCCCTTCACATGTTATATACATTTTGAGTGTATATTTCGCGATCTTCTGGATCCACAAAATTTATGTGAAGGATTATGTCTTGGTGCTGGAAGATAAGATTTGAACCATTTTGACAGGCTTTCCAAGCATCTGATATTATTTTCGTTCCAGGATCGATTATTGGAAGAATTATTTCGGGTAATACTTCCTCTGTTCTTTCATCCACAAACTCGATGAAAAATCGACGTTCTCCTTCTGATGAGTGTTCGATTCCTCCGAACATCAATTGTTGCTTGAGTAACCTCCTTGTATTATTTTATCTTAACGAGAAGACTTTCGCCTATTTCAACTATTTTGCTTGGCAGGCCAATTTTAGCGTGCATTTGATTAATAAAGTTTTCGACGCAGAGGTCTCGGTGAAATCATGTACAATCAATGATGATTGGTTTGGAGAAGTCAAATTCATATATGATAATGATTGGAGGGTATTATTTTGCCAAACGATATAGAATGAGTAGCAAGTTTCCTAAACTCAGTTTTGAGCGTTTAAAGAATGACCTACGCCTCATTGACCGTGTCTTATCGCATTTATTCTTAAAGCAGCACCAAACTTGACCATCTTTAGACTTTGAATCCTCATTATTGAGGAGTAGCATGCTTTTCCGACATTTTTAACATCGTTCTCTTTCAGAAAATACATTTATTGACCTTAAATATTGAAGGAGAGACTTGATTTGAACAAATTGTCTAATATCTAACATATTTATTAAAAAAAAGACGATGCGTCCTCTCACAAAGCCAAACTGTGGGTAAATTTAGGGCAACTTGCCATGTGATTGGAAATGTAAAAATGGTATTTTCTTGTTACTTGACATTATATGTATAAAAAAGTGGAGCGAAAAGTCCCGGTAGTGTTCTTAACTTTTAGCCCAGAGTATTTCTGATCTATTAAAATGCTGTCGTTAAGTTATCAAATTATAAATGTATATTCACATGTCTGATGACCCGAAAAGATGGAAATCGTTTCACTAGTTGCAAACAGCTTATAATTCACGATTAATCACTCAAGGATCTACAAGATGGGACAGGATTAGCTGTTTATTATTAGTCTATAGAATTCACCAATCCCCGTAAATTTTATAAAAGTTTAAAAGAAACGAGTGTAATTTCTGTTTTGCCATAACATAAAGATCATTTAAAATACATAAGCATCCAAATCAGAAATTGTGCTTAAAGATTGAGCTAATGTTGATGCACAAATTTTTGACTTAAGACCATATGACCGTCGTCCTTAAAATACCGTCAAAAATTTCACGTTTCGAAAGTATTGCCTAACAAAAAGTTGCAGTGAAAAATATATGTGGAGATAGAAGAACACAGCTAATTCCCGGGATTTTTATCTGATACACATGAGATAACCACAAAACGTTATCAAATATTAACGACAATCATGTGATCCAGAGAAACAGCCAGGTTTGGTGGGTCCGGATTAAAATAATTGGGTTTAATTGGCATGTTTGAGTTATTTTTTTATGACGAAAATAGCGCATTACGTATTGCAGAGTTGTTTCATTCGAATATATGTTTACAAAGGTACAAATTTTAATCAAAACATGTTAAGTGTGACGTATGATAAAATAAAGTCGTCTGAGATGGAATTAATATATGCCTGTGGTATAAGAGAAGAGATTTATCGGTGAAAACCTCGATTAGCCTCCGGCTCAATGTTTTGAACCATTAAAATATGTTACTAGTTACTGGTGCAATTGATCTAGGACAGGGGTCAGCAACCTTTTCTATTAAAAGAACCAAATCTGAGTGAAAACACATATTGACATTTTTAAAGAGATGAAATTTTTTGTGTTTGCATTTTTACATTTAATTGTATTATTTTAATAAACGAGTAAGTGGTGATTGGACCAGGAACATAAGTATAATACTTCATACAACGCTTAACAATGGTCATGTTGAAAGAAACCTAATTGTAAATAATCCATTAAATTCAATTATAAAAACGACTGCCACGTTCTTAATGTGAACATTGGCCTTATATCTCATTCGTAATTTCCGTTTATCTTGGCGTGTATGCATTTTTTAATTTTCTGCATAATTCTAGGTTCTCTAAAATAAGAAAATTTCTTGTTTTATTCTTGATGAGGGTTATTTTCGAAAAAGATTGCTCGCATGAATATGTCGACTGAAAAATAGAAAAAACACCAAACACTAGTTTTTCAGCTGATCGCTTGAGTCCGAATGGACTTCCATGAGTTAAAAATTATTATATCATCATTTTCAAGATTTTACAAATTTGACCATTTGTTATTCGAACTATGTTCACATTTTGTTTCTTAGAAATTTCCAAATCAAAATTAAGACGTTCACTTTCAGAACAACATTATTTTTGGTTTTTTTAAATCCCACGATGGTATTTCAAAATACCATATATCAAATTTAGAAGTATTAAATTCTATTACGGTAGTATTTAAATGATTTTAATAAAGGCTAACAGAATTTTACTGTTTAAGAATTCTAGAAACCTACAGAGGAAATATTCCTTCATATTTAATCGTGTAGTCTTAAAATAGCAACTATCGATATCCGAATTATTAACGTGGCGATTTTTCAAAGGGGTTTGAAAGTGAATCGAAGTTGTTTCAAAATCTTGACGAAAGTTTAATTATTTTTAAAGTAAATTCATCTAGCATGGAATAAAACTTTTGGGGTCGCTTTTCGTGTGATAGATATTAAATATCGTTCTCAAGGACTACTTCTTTAATTTCTGTCAATATGGAGTAGAAACAATTTTAAACATTTCATCTTTATAACCAAGAAACTTAAAATGTAGATGATCTCCATACTCACTCTCGAATTCAACGAAAAATTAAATAATTTTAAGACAATAAATAGATTTAACTATAATGGAGATGATTATCTTGATCAGTACTTCCTAAATTTGTAAATTTATCATGGAAATTCCGATGAAAAAAAACATCGATGAGTATGTAAGGATATATATATAAATACTATATCCTTACAGAGTGAATCAATCGTAAGCAAGTGTTTTGTTTTATTTTAATTTTGGAGTTGTAAGAAACCTTTATAATACCGGGTATACTAGTCTCCATGTCGGATAAACTAGACAATCCATCAAATGGAATATGAAGTTTTTCTTGCAGTCAATAACAGTATTTGCAAAATACTCTCCACTTATTTGAACTTTGAATGGCAAAAATCATAACCGTCCTTCTTAATGGGCAGTAGATAAAATAAATCGGGAAAAAAATCACATTTTCAGCGTGTCATTGATATCATGAGACTCAGGCCCTGCTATTGATAACCCTTGAAACCAATTTAAGAACTTCGACTTACTAATTGCTTATATCGCAAATTTTCATTGTTCATTTTTTATGGTGTTATGACAGAGAATCCAAATCTGGTGTAAATATTAATTTTATTCTTAAAAATTTCAAGTAGTTCTTCTGAGGCATTTATTAAACAACTTTATACTAATACGCCGTTCGTGTGTGGTTTTCCTCTATTTATAATATCTTGCTATCGATGAAAAGAGCAATATTCATATTATATCAAGATTGTTTCTGGTCTTTATATGCAGAAATTAATTTTTCTTGAATCTAATGAAGCTCCTCAATTTCTTAATTGATTAGATCATAGTAAGGATATTTATTGATAAATGAACTGTTCTTAGTTTTAAAGTTTCTCTCCAAAACGGACTTTTTATTCTTTACAAATTAAAAATTTCGGATAGACATTTGAAAAATGAATAAAACTATAAATATCGGTCAAATAAACTATACATTCTCATTTTATTTTATTCATTTTCGTATCCATATCGAATTGGTTGTAATAAAAATCTTGTTATAATAATAAATCATACTGATTTCAATAAATGGTTTAATTATTGTCAACATGGTTGGTATGATTTGGTAATGAAAAGAAACATACACCTGTCTTTATATTCCAAGTATTAAACAAATATTGATGCTGGACAAAACGCATACAATCTTATTGTAAAATATGCTGTTGTCATGTGAAAAAATTGTCTCATTCATTTAAAACCTAGCATTCTGACACAAAAAACCTGTGCAACGATGACGACTGGTAGTTTGGTCATTCGGTCGATTAACCGAGTGATAAACTACATGGCGATGCCTAACAAATTCGTAAAATAAAGATCGTGAACTATTTTGACACTAAACAGGATATTAACTACAATAACCATCCATACTAGACTTTTTGTTGAAGAGCCGGAGCCACAGGTTACCGATTCCTGATCCAGGACAATGGTGTGTGGTGCAGTGATTAATTTAAAAAAGCGGGGGTGCCTTCGAGATTGCTGCCGGACCAAGTAAGTCCAGTTAACATAGTCGGTCGGCAAGCCACTGCAACATTACATCACTTATCCAGTGGATGAATGAAGATATCGCACCCCGTTAATGCACTCAATGTTGATGACAACATCATCATCTTATGCCTTTATTAAGAAATTCGCATGCGTGGAAACGCTTTGACAATCTCTCTTATTTCTTTGATTCGATTACAATTACCAATGTAATATGCAACCAGGAATCATAGATTCGCAAATGAGGCACTGAGCGTGGTCCATAACCAAACCCAGTCGACATTTGTAATTTAATGCGATTCAAAATCCCGGGCAGTATAGAGAATCACACCTTTATCCAGGCATTTGTAGAGACATCGTTAAGACGTCTTAACAAAGACCCATCGGGGAAACTCGACACACGCACACAGCCTTCGAACAAGCTGAACTACACGAGACCGCCACATCCCACGGCTAGCTGCATTATCATGAATAGTTCTTTATACTGTTAGCTCTGTCTAATTTTCAGTTAAAAGCATTTTTCGTTGAATTTGACTGATTGACATTTGTAACTTTCGTTTTGAATTACACTGATGGTCATGCGCAAAAAACGTGAGAAAGAGAAAAAAGTCACTTAGCTTGAAGATTACACGTCAAAAACCACACATTTTGAGTCAGAGTTTAAATATCTTTATAAAAGGCTATATCTTTCGAATCGAAATTTCTCTACAAAAAAATAGCCAAAAATATGATAGCCAACCCAAAAAAATCGAAAGAGATAAAGATATACCAATTGAAGTACGTATGACGAATTAAATGCAAACTTTGAAAGACCAAAGTTAATCGAATCTTGCAATGTATGCTATACCGTAAAAATGGTAAGAAAGAACTTTCACTGCCAAAGACATTACAAGTAAACGACAACGTGATTCAACCAAAAGAAGGTATATTGTCGATGACGACTGCAGATAAAGGGCTTGGATTAAATAATTATGTGCGAAAGAATGAGTTTTTAAACAATTTTCAAATTTTAAAATCGTTTATTTTAAAATCAAAGAACACAAAACTGAACATATACATCCAGTTAGGTTAGAGAAAACGTTTATTGCTTGCGAAAGGAACTGAAATCTAATATATCAGTCTATTTTGAGACATATAAATGATTTAAACTACATCTGAATACTATTTTATGTTAACCCTCTCTATTTTTCAGTTTTTACAATTTTTTGTCTCCCAACTTCTTAAAATTAGAAGGGTTGTCTGTATGTAAATACTTATTTAATTACCACGGTATCACAAACTGGCATTTAGTGAAATCAACATTTGAAATAAGGAAGCTCACGGAATTATTAATTGATCAAACATCGTGAGTTAGCCTTATTTCCTTTCCTAAACTTATCATATTAATCCCAAATTATGCTGTTGGTTTTGAGAAAACGGCGGATTTACAAAATTACTCAATCACAAGAATCAAATTATTTGAAAATGTAAATCATATGATCGGTAATTCCTAACATCGAATAGCGATTCTCATACATCTCTACGATTTCACGCACTGAATTAATATTTAGAGCACTTGTTCTAAAAATGACATTAAGAGGTTAAATTTAATCTCAAAGCCAAACTCTGCCGCATAAATTATAAGATAAATACTGTTAATCCTGGTTTAATTATTACTAGGTTACGTATCGTTACTCCAACTCGACTTCGTAAACTTTGTGAAACCGCCTTCATCTCAATGCGCCTTACCAAAACCATTTCGAGCCAGGTGGAAGGTTAAAGGTGCTTGGATTCAGAGATTAGGATCCAATTGTTGTATATTGAAATAACTCATGTTCCTAAATAGTCCAGATGTCAATCATCTTCTCTTTGGCAACTCAGGCATACCGAAAGTATCCACATTAAATACAAATGAAATATGAGAACCTCGGTTTAACATAAGACTGCGCATTGAACAAGCACGTTATACATGGCGAAAATTTGTTGTTGGTAACAACGAACGAAATCCCAAGTGACTTGAAGCAGAATGTGGCGGCAATTTACGCGCAATTGCGGCTCCCTTGTAATGAGAGGATTATTGATTGCATTTGAGGGCCTTGATAAAAGTGGGAAATCCTCCCAATCACGTTTGCTCGCCGATTACGTTAAAAATTCGTTACAAAAACCAGTTACGATTATTAGGTTTCCCGGTATTTAAACGAAGTTATACTAGATCGATCAACAGACATTGGGACACTCATTAACTCTTATCTCAAAAACGAGAACAACACTCCGATCGATGATCATGTGATTCACCTGTTATTCAGCGCTAACCGTTGGGAAATGAGGTATTCCTTTCATAAACAGGAACTTTATTATGTCTTGGCTCGAAAAGGGCACCCATGTGATCATGGATCGATATGCCTACTCGGGAGTGGTATATACGGCAGCCAAAGTAATTTTGCTATGATTTAGGGTTGGGACCTCGAGTGGTGCATGAAACCAGACGAGGGGTTGCCTAAGCCTGATGTTGTTTTTTATCTCGATACGTCTCAGGATGTGTTGTGCAAACGATCTGAATATGGACGCGAGGTGTATGAGAAAAGGGATTTTCAAGAACTTGTTCAGCAAAAATATCATGAACTCGCTCAAAAGCTTAACACAAATCATAAATGGATTGTAACTCTGTTTTTAATCAGAAAATCGATACGAATCAGGAGATCCAAACAGTTCATCATAATATCTGCCACCATTTCAACGATTTGTTGGTAAATTCTCCCCAAACATTGCAAGTTCTTTGGTAGAATAATCTATCCTCATCTGACAATTTTAGATATTAATACCTTTTGAGTAGTTTATGGTATATTTTTTGAAAAAAAAACGTTGAAAATGAATGATACAATCTATCCGGTCCTGTTTGTTTTGTTCAAAAATTTACCCGTAGATTTTCATCAAATAAACGCCTGTACCACCAACAAATCTTTGTTCAGGTTTTTGATTCCTCAATACCATAAAGTTGAAAACATGGGAGTGACTAACTTTTGCTGTAATGAAATGCTGGATGTCTGGTTCCTATTGAGATGTGATCTACTTACCTTTATTCTGTCGAAAATTAAATTAGTATTCTTCCAAAAGTCCTTTTAACTAATCCAGACATTTTAAAATTGATCTGCGAGGATACTCATTAAGTTAAGAATGCACACTATTGTGTACTTTTTTTTACTCTACTCTCGGAGATATTTCTCAGATATGCGTTCCTCAATGTTTCTTAACGCTAACTTTCAAGTTTTTCTGCAGTTATATCTATTGCATACCTTGCCATTAAGAGACACCACATTTAGCATATTTTATGAATTCTATAATTTACTTGCATTTTTATTTCAGATACTCAATCTCGGCGATTTATGAAGTAAGTGAATTTAAATTTCTAAGAGTTTATGTTCTGCTGTATAGGCCGTGGCTAGAATTTTTTGAAGAGACTCAAGAAACCGAAATTAAAAAGTCAGAAATTAAATGTATTTGTAATTAACAATAACTCTACCAAAAATCCGATCTCTAGTATTTCGACGTGGTGAGAGTCAGTCTCTCGTCAAGCATGATATTCGGCAATATTATCCCGAAGGTGGAATGAACCGCCTAAAAAGCGCCTAACGCCTAAAAAACGCCTAAAATTCAGACACGTGCCTTAATTTTAAAATATGTAAATGTTGGATTCAATTCAATTTTAAGTCATTTTTCGTGTAAAACTGTTCTTTTTAGTTAAAATTATTAAACACAAATGTATCCAATTACCCCATATCTCCATCAGAATCAATCTTACCAGATTCGGACAGTTAAGTTTTTTATATTTTTTTAGAAAGTTTTTTGTTTTGTGTGTTGATGCCTAATGCTGAAATTTTTTTATTATTTGTATTTTTTATGCTTTTTTTGTTTTTTTTTCACTCGGATGAGCCTTCTTTCTTATTTTTTTATTCACTAAGAAGATAAGAGCGATTTTAATTTTCCTTGGTAAAAATACAACACGCTCATCGCAAAAAATGTTATTATTGTTTGCCATTTTAAAAACATTACCCTCTATTTAGAACAAAATTAAATAGGGAATCATACTTTTTTTTATGATATATTATCATAATCATTTAAAAAAGTGGAGTGCTTGTGTGCAGGTTTTAGGCGTTTTTTAGGCGTTAGGCGCTTTTTAGGCGTTTCATTCCTACTACCTATTATCCTTTTATTCTTCAGCATGTACCTGATTTAATATCCTTTATCGTAATGCAAGAAACCGAGTCGTTATATTTATGAAAATCTTTACCCGCGTATCTGACAACACTGATCAAAGTACGTTTCTGTCATACAAATCACTATGCTTATTTCCTGAGAGTCGAAAATAGTCCAAGATGTTGGTAAGATCTTTGACTGTTGCTAAATATAACTTGGTTTAATCATTTAAACCTCATACAAGTTTTTATCCCATAATCAGCTGGCTGTTGGTGTCCCGATGGAAATCAAAAACGATGGAATGAATGCCCGAATGCTCTAAAATTTAATTTTCTTGTTCCTAAGTCGTTGCCTTTAAAAGATCCAGACAAATTGCCTTATGGATAGTTGATTAGACGTCATGTTCTGATTTTGTCGAAGACAAGGTCCTGGTTAGATCTATGCTTTTTGATATATTCTGAGAGAATACTTACAATAACTTTTACAAAATATTTAAATCCACTGTAAAACTGTCCTCCTCTTATTCACCCCAACGATAAGGGGTGAACTCTATGCTATAACCCATAGCCTGTTCCGTGGCGTCATCTGTTACAGGTGTTTTGCAGGAAAAATTCAGTGAGATTTTTATACCATGGAATAGTTAATCAGGTAACTCCTAGTGGACCAAAAAATATTATTCATATGTTGAGAAAAATGAGGTGATGTAATCAACCTTCACTAGATCATTTAGCCAAATAGGATATAGTTCTTAAACGGATACAATATACACACAGATTTATATTAGAGAGTTCGACTTTCATTAGTAACAGTACCCTTCGATATATTGATCACATTTGCGAGTTAGCATGCGTGAAAATCAACACCAATATTGTCCATTTTATCTTTTGTCATCAATGTAGACTGTGACAATTAGAATTTATTCTAATTCCCTGGATTGTGTAGCATGTTTTGACTCAACCAATTTGTAAAATCATCACCGCCTGTATAATTAAAGCAAACATTTTCTCTTCTGCCACAGAAGTATCGAACCGTTGAACCTTTTAATCATTCTGGTTCGGATCGGATAAATAGTTTCTCTATCAACGTCGCTGGGATATTTCTTCAGAAAATGAGTAACTTAATAAAAAATGAGTAACTTAATAAATTATCAGATCTAAAAAAATAAGTCAAAAAATTGGTTTGATTTCTTAATCAGCTGCTCGTTATTATCACAATGATCAGGCTGATCAGGTATGTAAATCGTTACCCTCATAGTTTGGATGTTTAACATTGTTTTATTTGTTCAAAACAAAGCCCTGTGATGTTTATTGAACATAAATGAGACCCCCTGGTTTACATTTTCATGATCAATGTTTGAACTTTCACAGTGTAGCATTATGTTGCGACGTTGAAAATCGAGTCGTATGAAGATTTTAGACATCTATGATCTAATGATAAATCAGGGACATGGAACTTATGCTGACGTCTACGGGCCGACATTCTGTCAAACTCAATAAAAGTTTGGGAATTCAGGATCAATATTTATGTGGGGCAAGATGTGGCATTTTAATTGGATAAGGTCGAAAAAGTTGTCAAGATTTGTCAAACGATAAAAAAATGTGTATACAAATCTATTTTTTCAAGATGAAGCCATATATCGCACATTCAAGAAGTTCCCGAATTCTGTTTAGTAAGAATTTGGTTAGATCATCTGTTTCGTGAATAGAGGAGAATTCCTTGACCTACAATTGTGATTAAACTTACAGCTATATAAAATTTGTCCACTTTTCCATCCACTGAGGATCGTAAAATACTTTTAATCAGAACAAATTCTTGACTTTGCTCCAGATCTTTTGCGGCTTCAAAGTATTTATCCAAAACTTCTGGGATTTTCAAACACTTTTCACAAAGTACGAGAAGAGTAGCCTTGAAAAGGTATTCCTTATAACTTTTATTAAGAGTGTCCTTAAGATTATCCATACCCATCTTTGGTCAATGGAAAATTCACCTTTTCATACATCTGAAATGCAGTTCTGTACTCTTTATTTAATGCATAATTCTCGGCTGCTTTCAAGTAGTTACGTTTTGAGTTTCTAAAATAAATAGCCAAGGTTACTCAGGATGACCATTTTCTGAATACAGTTCTGAGGCCCTGTGATAGAAATCAGTGCATTTCTCGACTTCATGGAGTTCATATTTCAAAACATCGCCACACAACTCCGAGTGTTTGGCGGCATTCTCAATGTCATTCTTGTTATAACTCAAAATTACAGCTTTGAGGTATTCGTTGGATAACCATTGATGAATTTGTGTTGCGTTTTCTGGGTTTACTTTTCGACAAATCTCGGCAGATTTTTCGTAATATGTAAAACTATCTATTTTATCTCGACCATATAATATTTTTCCCACCATCAGGTATGCGTTGCTAGCGTCTGTTTTATATCAAAAATACTTCTCTCGTCCTTTTCTTCTACATATCTGTCACCTGCCTTTTTATACAACTCCAAAGCCTTTTCGACGTCATACAATCTTAGTAACTACCACAAGTACCCAAGTCTTTTGTGAATGAAGCTCTTAGTTCTCGTCAGTTTGTTGGCCTTTTTTACATAATCATCAGCTCCAGCCATCTTTGTGCAAATATAACCCCTCAATAATTAGCGTATATTTGAAAATCATCATAAATTTTATGCGTTAATTTGCTTAAATCTCTGAATCATTGTAGCCAATTGTGGATGAGTCGTTTATTACAAATATCCTTTCATTCAAACAAAAAACACGGAAAATACATTCTAATAACTATTACGCGTTCGAAAACCTCAATTCCGGTTCATTATTTAACGTCAAAACCTTATGAATTGTTTAAAACCTTTCTATGGATCGAAGAATACTGTTAACGTTGGGTATGATCCAGTATTTTGATAATTTTAAATATCAAATCGACCTAAAAATGGACGTCTTTTGACGTCATATCCTGTTCTGTAATCAAAATCCAGTAAGACGTTTTACTTCTCATTTTCTTGTGGCAACGAATGTTGTAATTGGGTGAAATTTTCGTGATAATTCCAAAATGATTATTTCGTGCTTACTGATTTAACCATTTGATAATATGAATATAATTGGACGCTGAGGGTTTATTATTGCATAAATTGATCTGCATGGAGTCTTAACATTCCATTTACAGTTTTTCAAATGTCACTGGAAGAAACCGATGTTTCTCAGCTTGTTCATCGTAGATGGAAATGAAAAACTATGGCAAAGTGCGAAAATATTTATGAGTGAACACGCGCGTTTCGGTATTAAAATTTGGCAGTTTGAACAAACGACAGCGGAATAGAGAAAATACGCTTTGAAGTGCGAATGTATAATATGTTTGAATGTACATTTTTTTAATGTTGAAAATTTCACAGTTTGGCGCTGTATAAACAAATGCGTCGAAACAGACAGAAAACGAATAATTATCACGCAAAGATAAGGACATCTCCTTAGGATCATAACCATTCTTCGACTCCTGAGAAGGTGTCAAAGCCAGTAATCAGATCAAATTTGAGGCGTTTGACCAGGACGACCTCCAATAAGACAAGATCTATATTGCAGAATCGTATACAGCGACGGATTAAGTTTTCCACTTTATTTCAAAGTGTAACCCTCTGGAACACAGAGTACAACGTATTGGGCAGAAATAGTATATTGTCAATTGTCATCAGCGCCATGTGATTTGGTAATGTAATAAGAGTACCATATATCATCAAGACCCGACTTAAAGCCTTCTAAATTCAAGAGTATAACTGGGTGAGATTTCTTAGATTTTTCGTCAGCGGCGAGCCAAATCTCCACTTTTTATGACCAAAAATAGGCTAAGGTGCATAATAGTGCACCATCTTCGGTGGTGATCGCAAAATGTCGTTTTCCCCAAAAAAGTACTTCAATATTCATATAATTGTGTAAGGAGATAGATTCAAGTACGTTATGAGAGCTTTTGCCTGTGTGGTTCATTTTTATAAAACTTTACCATCGTTTTTATTCACTTTAAATTCTGGATAGGCTTAAAAATCTGTGATCATGGTACGTCGATTTTCATGTTTTCTTCGTTTAGATAATTTTTGTAGTTAATATGATTAATTATATAAGTTTTTCTATCATTTATTTTAGAATCCGCGTACGGTCGATATATTAACAGCACAATTTGGCCGAATGTGTAATGCTAGTATGATGGAAATCAGACTTGATGATTTATCTCATTATAAATTCAACACAAGGGGCTTAATTGAATTTTTGCAGACTCGTCTATTGCTTCC
>JWZT01003211.1:12329-22690 GCA_000827895.1 Thelohanellus kitauei | reverse complement strand
CCACTCGGCATTCTTTCTCTCTTTAGGACTGCGATACTGAAATGAAATTCGTTCTCTGTGAAGTTCATGATTCTACTCGACACGTCGGTATCTTTTAAAAAGGCTTGATCAATGAATGTAACGCAATTTTATACCAAGTAGAACGATAATTTCCAAGGTACTGCCGAAGGCTTCTGGTTGAATTTAAAAAAGTTGGGACTTATTTGCTATTTCGGTCGGTTCTTCTGCCTTAATAGAAATGAATTTTCAGGTTTTATGCTTTATGCACGTTAGATTACAGACAAGACCTTTCATTATCGCTGATTGATCTATTTAGAGCATTGACTCCAATTCTGAGCGTTAACAAAACAATCTTTCTAGCATTTTTACTAAAAAAACGCATGAAAATATGTCGTTAAAAATAAAACATATTCAAAACTGTTGGTAGGATATAGTGTGGAGTTTTAAAAAATAGAGTCATTTTTGTTTCAAAACACCTCGTGTTTTGTTCAAAGTTCCAGAAAATATCGTGAACCATGAAAGAAGGTTCTTTTTTCTTGCAAGTGATCCCATGAATAACACTGGTAGTATGATTGGCTATATAAACCCACTCCTTCCATTTTCCATGAAACATTCTCAGTCTTTAAAGATCCTCTTGAGTGCTCAAGAAAATGACTTAAATACTGTCCTGTATACCGGAAAAAAGGAATTTGTGAAACTGATAATTTAAAAGTGCTGTATTATAAAATCATGACTTAAGCCACTTTGCAAAGTCTGGAAACTTATTCAACCCCAGAAGTTTGAAGATAATTTTATTTCAACAATTTTTGTGACAGTTTCATGGCTAATTATTATCTGCTTCGATCGAATAATTGGGGTTCCTGTGATCATTGTTTGAATTTTATATTGATCCAATCCCTCCAGATTGCCTTTTCTTCGATATAAAAGCAACAACCCTTATTCTTCTGTTGTTATTTTAACTCGTTGAAAACCAATATTTTATAAAATTCCCAGGTCAGAATAACCTTTGAGGCATTTCATCAAATACAATTTCCGCACTTAAAAATTACCATTAAGAGTGTCTTATCAATGGCCAAGTCTTTTGAATCAAACCAGTCATAATTTTTGTTCTTGGTAGGCGGTTTTATTTTGATCTTCACATTTGTTGGATATTCGTGTCAGCGATCAACAAAACCCTAAGTTTATTCATAAATCAGTTGTCAAGGCTGGCCCTGATAGTATTACTTAAAATAACTATGCTCATTATGGGTGTTTCATTTCGAAAATTTTTCGTAAAAAGATCAATCTGGTATGCCATACTTCTGAAGTTTACTATTTCCATACAATAAGAGCTCAATCAACAGAAAAAGCATGCTCTCTCGATTTTTACAAGGATATGAAATATTTGACACAAAGAAGACCCGCTTTGATTAATATTACATTTAAAACCAGGCACGACGAAAACCGACTTCAAACTGTCCCAGAACATTGAAAATAGAATTTTGAGGGCGGAAAAATTGAAATAATGTTGCCAGAAAACAAATATTTCGCATGATTGTGTCGACCACTGAAAACTATGATATGTGACAGAAAAAAAATCACATGGATTGTCAAGTGATAGGTTCGAAATCTCACAAAATTAGAAGACATTCTTCGACAAATAAGGTTTTTTCCCGATGTTGTTGAGGTTATTTCTGATTTGGAGGATGTAATCATTCTTGAGAAGGAGTTTTTCGATAGATAATCGGGAAAACCCATAGACGTACTTGATATTTACAGATGATTGAACTCTCACAAGAACACATACTTTTGGCCAGGCAATACCCGATTTCATTGAAAAATTCCATTTCAGTTTGCTCTTTCAAGAAAATTGGGCCATAAACTTGAATATTTCCCGTGACACTAGACTCTAAATGCTCAATCTTTCAAGAAGAGTTTTCATAAATCTTAAAAGTGATGAAGATATATAAATCATGATATATCACCTTTCAACATCATAGATGATGTTAGTCTTAGCAAATCTCAAAACTAGAATCAAATGATAAATTTTACAGAGAAGTTCAAGTTAACCGCATATTGTATGTTATCGTAAATTTAATCAAAATAATGATGTAACTAACACCGGAATTTCGTTTTAGCACTTCATAATTTTAATATTTAGAATTCTACTTGAAGAGCGATAAAACGACACTTAGACAAGGCGACACCGTGACTTTTTCGGCGGTTTATCATAAGGAAAATACTGGAAGAAAGTATGAGAAATCGGTGTACGTACCAACAATTCCAAGAGCAAACGAAGTAAATTATATTTTTAAAAAGAACTCCATTATTGTATTTTCCATTTTTGGTGACAACATACGCCGTCTTTTATGTTCAGTAAAGCGAAAATCCAAAGAAGTCAAACAATTTCTGAGTTATTTCTCGTACTATGTTTCATCGTGTACAAACAACTCAATTACTCTGGCTAATATCGACTATATGCAACTGAATAACCTCAGTATCGAGGCAGATATTGACGGCAAAGTATTACCCCCAATAAAAATTAATATCAGTAAGATAGCAAAATTATAGACTTAAACCGGGCCAATTTATCAACGTCTCCAGAAGACATGGATTTGATTGGTAATGCTATGATGAAACTCAGGCGAGCCATACAACTTTCAAGGGAAATTCAGTTACCAAATTAATCCTAGACTTGAAGCCGACAACTGGACCTTCCAGTCCATGTTCACGTGCAACCCACACTTACAACTTTGCAATGTTAAATCCGATATGCTTGCACTCACCAGACAAACTGTGTTCAAATACATGGATGAAGTCTATTCGGCTTGGTCACCTTTTAATTCACTGTTTGGCGAAACAGTTGGAATCGTCCTTCAACGTGGGGACGAAGTGAAACATATTTCAAGAAGAATGATTCCCGAAGGTATTTTACTTGGACGAACTAGGTAACATGATTAGCATTGAAACATGCGATACAAATGGGATATCGCTGTCTCATTATCCGGGCGTAGTATACGACTTTACGGTTTTTGTCATCGACAACTTCGCTGTTGTTGAAAAAATCCTCGAATGCTCAGGAGTTAATAATACATGTTTTCTTTTCAAAGATAACATATTTGTATCCGCCAATTTTACCTACCTGAGGTGGAAATCAGAGCTCTCTGGGAGGATCCAAATAGGGTTTTTCTTAAACTTTTCGAGTCCCAATATCTTGGAAACCGTAGATGTCCTCTTGGACTTATGTAAGAGTATATCAACTAATATTAGATTTATCCACAGAATGTGTTCCGTATTCAGGTATATATTTATCTTTTAATTTTTTGACGAATAATAAAATTAAAAATTATCAAACCCCTCAACAGGTTTGCATATTCTTGGCTGCATCTAAATCTCTCTTTTTTAAGAATGGGTTGATTTTTCACCTAATGGTTCAAATAACCAAGATATTATCACATTACATCTTGCTACTCTGCTACAAATTTTTCATTTTGACATTTATTGTATTTTGGTAATGATTTTTCTATCACTCATCGGGATATTAATTGAAATATGTTCATATTTTGACCAGATATTTTCCTTTTTATTCTACTGTAAACATAACTATTAACGAAAATATAATCCCGAAACGCGATGGATAATGATAATCTACAAGTTGATTAGAGGATCCACCAAATTAAACACAGATGCATGCGATTATCTCGCATTTACTCAACTGGGAAAATAAAATTCAGATCATATATATATTGTTTCATTTGGGCTAATGTTTTTACTGAAAATATTTTTATCCGCGCTCTTATGAGCTTTGTTAAATCGTAAACTTGTATTCTAAGATGCCAAAAATGATGACTTTGCAGATTAAACAAATCAACACATTTGGAGGCTTATCTGGCCTTCAATTTTATTGTAAATACAAGAATAAATTTCATATGTCCCGGCCTTCAAATCTACGAGTGTTCAGGTTCGCCAATATATTTTTCAAATACACAGCAGATTGTGAATCGATTCAGAAGCTGATTATTTGATCTTAACGAAACTTATATCTAATATTTAGATGCACATCATCCTAAATACGATTCAATCATAGAAATAACAGTTAATACGTCAACCGGTTCCACAGATGGTAAGAATATATGTTAATTGAAGGCGAAAATACAACAACTGTTATTTCCATTTCAGAGTCAAGTCTAATTGTGATAAATGCTTCCATAGATGTTCGCATTTTAATTAGTTTTAGAGCGAGAATTTGAGGAATGAATCAGTGAACATTGATTCTATGCTATATATGAATGTAACAAGAATCGAATCTCAGGAAGACGGTCAAATGGTTTCTAGTATGGTTAAAATATAATAGACAACTCCACTGATACAACAGCTGATGCGACAAATGAAACAAATCAACCTGATGGAATGGCTAACAAAGAGGAAATCCCGTCGGCTGACAAAAAAAGCGTAATAATTTCATAATGTCAGTCAACTATGTTTATATAATTGTGGCCCTCAGCATCGTTTTGTTCTTTGCAGTAATTGCGTAATTTTTATAAATAACTTTAGGATTTTAGTTGCCGTCATAATTAAATATTTCAGCTGATCGACAACTGGATAATAGCAAACAAATATTAAATAACAATAAAATAAATTAGTTTTTCTGAATTTCGAATGAAACTCATTTTATTAATTAAAAACAATCCTTAAGATATAATTTTATGTTTGAGATGACATCTGATGAATCTGAAAGGATGGAAGCCAATTGAGGCAGAAATAAGTTATTCAGATTCATTAATGAATTTTTCAATTACAAACTTGAAGAACTTTGATTAAAAAATATTTTGATACCAGGTTTTGAGTTCAACAACGTGATCAGTGACATTCAATATCGTGATTTTCTTAAAGTCTTGATAACTATGTCTTCAATCAATTCGAAAAAAGAATCAATCCAAATGTAAGAAATGTAAAGTGTAATGAAGGCGTATCAAAGATACGGCCCGTTGAGGTTTTTCAGGTGGCCCAAGTACAACTCAATATACATTGGTTTACGCAAGCGGGAACGTATAATAAATGATTCATGCGAAAATGTATACAATCAATGCCATTCTGAACTGTGGGTGCTGTTCATTATTTGAATGTCATGTAATGCTTCATTACGAATTTAGCAATTTTAGTTTTGAAGCGTCCTTATTCAAATCTCATTTCTATTTTTTCTTATGTAAAGTCGATATCCATCCTTCAAGTTTGTGTTGTCTTGTATTTTCTAGTTTATATTCACGTTTTAAATAATTTTACAGCATTTTAGAATTGTTGATTCACCATCCTAGTAACCTAGTGTCGAAAATACTGATCATCGCCTTATTAGGGAAAGTGGAAAAACAGGTAGTTTACGATTGACGCCAACGAAAACCCCCAAGTGTTTGATCCGCGTGTAGAAAATCGCTGCTACTAAATAGTAGAACTTTACTCGACATTTCCAAACTAATCAAAATGGTTTTAAACAGTACACTGGAAAGGTATCAGCAGATAAATTCGCCGACTTGTAAAATAATGGAAGAAGGAGCAGTCTTTTTTTTAACATTAGTCACATTAACCAAGCTTCTTTACTAACAGGCTATATCATATCTCAACAGTTAGTGTTCGTGTCAAAATCGTTTTTGGATGAAAATAAATGCATATTGTTGATCGCAGAATTGATATTTCCTCACACGCGACAGGCATTTACTATGAGTCTGTCAAGAAACGATTGCAGGTAGAGTTTTTAGCCTTGTTCTTGATTGTCAGCTATTAACAAAGGTAAATTCCTTTGTCCCCTTTTTCAATTGATGAGAGTACAGATATAACTAACATCGCACAATATATCGTTTTCATTCGCGGAGTTTATAAAGATATCAACAAAACGAAAGAGATTTTTGTGGTTGGTTCCAATGAAAAATACAACAACTGCAGGTGATGTATATAAATGTTTGGTAGAAAGCCTAGACAGATTTGGTGTTGGTTGGAAACACACTGTGAGTCTGGTCATCGATGGTTCACCACGAATAATAGCCTGGAAAGTTGTGGTCGAAACAATGTAGAAAGAAGAGTTACAACAGCTAGATCTGAAACCGGATTTCTGCAATTTCCGCCGCATCGTACCGGGTTTTGCGATCAATCAATCGCACCTAATTTTTAAAGAGCTGATATCAAATGATAGTTTACTTCAATAAACATATTGAATGTATTAACCAAGATGAAGATGGTAAAAATATCATACAGGATAATTAGTTTAGAGAATATTTTTTGACTGTGGAGCGAAGGACAATAAATTTTAATCAGTTAAAATATTATAAATTTTCATTTTTTCCAGAAACAGGAATCACGCGTTTTGTTTACGTGGTATTCGCTTATTTATTATTACTTCGAATGAATAAATTCGAACTACATATATCAAGCCATATAGAGTTTTCGTTTTTATATTTCTAAATTTGGCCATCGTTCGTGTATGAATGTAAGTTTAAAAGTATTTGACCTGATTAAATTCTATTGCCGTTGGCTCCACAGTCAAAAAACATTCGCCAAACTGATGATCCTGTATGATATTTTTACCATCCTCATTTTGGTTAATACACTCGATATGTTTATTGATGTAAACTATCATTTGATATCAGCTCTTTAAAAAAATTAGGTGCGATTGATTTATCGCAAAACCCGGTACATCAAGAATCACCGTGCAGCCAAACTATGACAGTGGGAAACATGATGAATGTCGTGGTAAAGTTAGTTAATTTTATCGTAATGAAAGGTCTTAAACACAACTGATCTAATAGCCTGTTGGATGATGTTGGAAGTCCTTATGTCTGACCTAACATACGGAAGTCAGATGGCTTAGTCAGGGTTACATGAAAAGCCGTTCTTTTAAATTGAGTTTCGATATTCAGATATTTATTAAGATAACAGGACCACCAGTATCATAGTGGAGTGATAGTGCATGTCATGCAGATTTAGATTTTATGTTGATATAATGCAACAACTCAATGAACATAACAGAAAAACTCGGGGAAGTAATAAACTGTTGATAGATAGTCATAAAAACATTTGTCTTGTTGAGTCTAAGCTCGATTTATGGGAAAATCAGTGAATTGAAAATAATTCATCCTCCAACTATGAGATATTTTCTATCTGACATGCGCCTGATTAATGATGTTCATACCCAGAAGCACAGTAACAAAATTTTAGTTGGGAAACGAATTTACAACAAGGTTTGATGATCTTAATCGCATAGAAACTAGATTTTGAATTGTTTAAAACCATTCACTATAAACCCACCAACAGCGTCGGATCGGCAAATGGAACTAATCAATACAAAGTGATTCAGTTTTGAAAGATAAATTCGATATGGTTAACATTGGAACATTTTAATCCAGCAGGCTAACAATATCCCATTATGAGCGCCGTTTCTGCAGGAATTTTATCAATGTTTAGAACAACTTATGCTTCTGAGAAGTTATTTTATGTGATGAATCTGTTCAATTTAAAGTATAGCTCAGGGCTGTCAGACACTCATTTTAACGCTGTTCTAAAAGTTGCAACAACGCTCATTCGTTACTCCAGATATCGATGAACTTGTCAGCGCTAAGAAATATGAGACATCTGGAATAACCAACTATAAGTGGACTCAACATATTTATATATTGTGGAATAATTGTCTGCTTAGTTTATACTATAGGGTTATCACGAATCAATGCGCAATTGAACTTTTTTAGTAATTTTAGATTGAAAATGAGAATTTGTATTTTCACTTACATTTCGAACCTAACGATAATAATTTTTACCTCCATACTCAAATAAATTTTACTATTTTTTAAGGTATTTTCGGTGATACAATCTTTGAATTACGCATTTCATCCACAAAAGCAGGCTATTGTACAATAGAATGACATGTTTCACAATTATAGTCGAAAATAAAAATTTTCAATGCTGAAAGACTCGTCTTGAATGGGAAACAGTATCAGACTTTTTGGAGTAGGCCCTCGTCGAGAGCGATGTTAACCATTAAAAGCAGAATTTCCCTTTTTTATAACTACCAACTTTTCATTAAGGCAATTTTTGTTTTTCTCCTAGATTATTTTGGAACTGTTCCACGAAAAATTATAATTGAGAAACCTAAATTTCAATTTCGCATGGATTCGTGATAACTCTATATTTTAATTTTTACAAAATTCATGTTTTAGAGTTGCTTTTTTCACCATCTTTAACATCACACTACAAGGAATTATATACCATGAACCGGCTGTAATTTTATAAAAAGGTTAATGAAAACTACACTGAAAAATACATAACTTCACAATTTTGTTCAATTATTTTCTTTTTTTAATTATTTCAATTTACTTGACTGGCCAGAGGTACACACCACTAATTCTACCCGGCCCGTTGTATGAAATGAGTTTGACACCCTTTGACCTAGATGATTTTGATTCAGAATTATTCGTTATCAGTTGACGACACTTTACTCGACTGAGATAATCACGATTTCCTACATATAGCCACAATCGGCAATTCTTTATTCAGACGAATAAATCTATCTTAATTTACAGACAAAGTATTATTCTTTTGATCCAATGATCAGATTTCCGGTATGAAATAAATCCAAAGCCTATACAATATACTGGGAATAATATATGATGATTAAAATGACCTAAGTTTGTCGAAGAACATGCTAAATAGACGACGAAGAAATGAAAAATATCTCAAAGTACTTATGATTAACAGTTGATGTTTGTTGTAAATTATCGAAATTTGTTTTAATTCCATGAAATCACCCAAAATAATAGAAAATAAGACGGAGTATTAAATTTTAATATTTTACACCATTTTCCGTCAAAAATGACAAAATTTCCGATGATGACATTCAAAGTTTCTGACGTTGTATTCATATGTAAATTGATATTTATAAAGATTCTATCTTGTAGAGTTTTGTGAATATTCATTCAAATCCAAGAGTGAGATATGGGATGTTGTTTACTGATATTTAATTTGGCAAAAAAAAGAATCGTTCTAAAATTTACTTTATGTAATTAATTCAATGTCGGAACCTTTGAATGTCGTAAACGGAAAGTCGGCCATTTTGGACGGAAAGTGGTGTAAAATGGATAATAGATTCATAATGATTTATTCTGAGTAGAATCGAATCAAATCGACGGAAGGATGAAATTTAGTCCGAAATTTTTCCGAAACCGAAAATTTTCCGAAAATGCGCGCGCATCGAAAATGAGGTGTAATTAATTTTTAAACAATACTTTATTCCCTTCTCGGTAGTTTTACACGTAAAAATATTAAGTTAAATGTTTTTTAAATTAGGTTTATATTTATGTTAAAGGTTTGCTTTTGTTTTCCATTTGTAGTTTTATTAAATGTTGGGTTTATAGTCAAATTGGTTAGAAGCATATTGAAAAAAATCGTAAAAAATAAGTAAACACTGCCATAGACTAAATATTTAGTTTCCAAATCATATAATCTGCTGCCACAGCTGGTTTATCGAAGATGCCTTGACCGTAATCAATCGATGTTGAATTTTGCCTGACTTGTGCACAAACTTGTGAATAAAATTCAAATTCGTTACGAATAACAGTGACAAAACTGGCAATATTTGGGTGTGCGTTTGCAAAGAAGTCGTTTAGTCTTCTGTTATATCTTTCCAAGCAGTTGTTTGTACGTCCGGAAATCTGGTATTCGTCAACTGTACTAATATTCCATAAAGAGGGATCATATCTTCGAATCCATGTATTTTCAAAATATTGCCAAAATAGGGTGGATGTGTCGGTTTGTGGAAGAATTTCCTTAAGATATCGTATGGCCATCGAAATTTCTTCAAGTGGAATAACAGTTAGCAGCTCAATTTTGGATAATATCAGGCCGACTAAATTAAAATCACAGCAAATTTTTGTCAGCTTTCGAAAGAGCGCCTGTTTTAAATGAAAGTAGCACCCTGTGATTCTGCTTTGAGGGAATTCGCGTTTTACTGAGGATATTAGCGATCTTTCGAAATCAACTGTAATAATAGATGGCATCCAACGATATTCGAGAAGACTAATGATTTCGCTAAACAGCTTGCGGTATAAGTATTCGTTCTTACCGGTCAATAAGGCGTAGACGCAGGGGATATATTTATGTGTCCCACGATCGAACGTCATGATAATGACGCATTGTTTAAAGGGGCTTGGTGAAGTTTTGAATGTTCCGTCGATAAAGCAATGCCCATTATATCTTAACAAGGAGAGGCATTCGTCTGTCACCCAGATTAACATCTGATGATAGACTCCACGTACAGCCCCAAACCAAGAGCTCCTTAAAAATGGGCTTCCATCTGTAAGGGTCCTCAGAGGTGGCATTGTGACAGACTGAATACTGCTCAT
>JWZT01003210.1:0-11006 GCA_000827895.1 Thelohanellus kitauei | reverse complement strand
TATGTTTAATGGGCTACTAAAGTTCAAAATTAATCATGCAAAAGATAATTTAACTATTTTCTCATTCGATACCGCAGGTATGCCACGAGATTAACATCGATACTTTGTGCCGGAAACTATTTTGAACGATCTGTTCAATCATTGTGGGAGAGTCTTCAAGAAATCCTGCATACAAACTTTTAGACAGAAGATTAAGGGACATTTATGGACAGCGTTAAATGAGAAACTTCCAAAATAGTCACCGCAGTTACGAGTCACTACTCAGAGGTGTAATGAAGCGCAACAGAGGGCACATTTTGAAAGCCGACGAAGCATTTGTCCAAAAGTTTTAGTGATATCTAAATAAATTTTATTGACGAGAGAGAAATTATGGATTTTATTATAGTTCAGTTAAAAATTCACATATTTGTTACTACTAGTGAGTTTTTCGGCAGTAGATAAAGACATTAATTTTAATACCATTCGCGCGCGGGTGGTCACCAGCTTATGGAATACATACGAATCGATTTCTTTGCATTCTTAAAACATTCAGTGTAAAACCAGAATAAAAACTCTTCATTTTTATTGTTAAAGGGGCTCAGATATCTCTGAAAGGCCAATTGCTTCTCCATTCTCGTCTTTACCAAAACTTACACACGCGCGTGAGTTGGTTTACTGATCACCAAACAAAAGAATACCTTTCCTTATGGAATAAACCAAGACTAACCATCGGCTGATTGATTAAATACTTCCAACAATATGTTAATTCAATCGCCCCTGATATGAGATGTTTCAAATCAGACATCATTAAAAATTATGATTGATGAGAATATGAAGGCACAGATAAATTGCGTTGGTGATTAGCATTGAACAGTTGCCTTGATACCCATGATAATATTTTTAAAAGCAGATTAATTGTAATAACAAGAAATCTTACTATAAATTTCTAAAATTAGCTTAATTTAATATAATATGAGATAATGTTAATGTATACTCAAAACACATACACTTCTTGAGATTCTATAAGCTCTCGCTCAACGTTTCGCCTCCGTTGCCTTTCCACTAAAAGATAAGAAATAATTCAACTCAAACGCACCGTATACCAAGAGGAGAAAAAAGCATAGAGAAGCCCAAGAGAGATATGTGTATAACTAAACTATTACAGAAATTCTTTACGTTTTTACTCTGAGGTCATAAATAGTTGTCCTTGGAGTAATAAAACAATCCGGGAGCTTTCCTCGTTTGGGTCTAGAAAAAATTTTGAAGTGTGCTTGAAAAACTAATGCACGTCTTGTCGACATTCTTAAAGATGAAATCTGCCGATAGATAACGACAACGTCCTATTTGAGAGAGTAACTCTCAATCCTTATATAGTATGAGAAAAAAGACGATTTGAAAAACTGCAAATGTTGAAGAAAAAAATTAACAGCGCATATTGGTTGCAGTTAACAACGATAAATCGCAAAACTTGAAGCCCTTCTTAGCGAAACATGCGCACATAGGTGATATTTACACCATTTATAAATCAATTTCTCAATTATCTGGGCATGACAAGATATCGGTGTAACGTAAAAGGTGTGGGTGCAGCTGGAGTTGAGCCCACGACTCATCGATGCTCACCCATCGGTCATCCAACTCGACCACTCAGCGCTGTTACGTTACACAGGATATCATATATATCCTTACACTTCTCCCCTCTTAGGAGAACCACGCTCTACTGCATTCTGCAGACCACGCCAAATGTACAGGATCCACAGACCATATTAGCTTTGTTAATGTCTGAGGAACCTGTAACGATCGAAAGTTTAGTTTTGCCAGTACAATTAAGGTACATGAAAACTTAAAATATCCCAGAGTGATTGAGTGACACTGTTCTATTATATATAAGATATTTTAAGTTTTGATGCATTTAAATGTTACCGGGGAAATTCAACTTCGATATTTTGCCACGCCCGGATTATGGCCAATTCCAATTACAAATGCTGTAATATCATGGAATAGTGACTCTCGTGCAACAACATCATACGTTATTGAAATGAGAGCTTAAATATTTAATATAAGGCGATGCATCATCGGTTTTTAGTTAAATGGGCACCTGCTTAAAATTTATGTTATTATTTCGAGAGTTCAATGCATGTTTGTTTCACGTAAAAGAACTTTGTATCGTTAATCTTCGGCAAAATCATCATATAAACTATATTTATGGGATGGGAATACTTTATTTCATATAAAATTTGCTTCAAAATATTTCATATAAAATTATTTTTGAAGAAATAAAGTTGCCTTAAAGCCATAAATGCGAAGTTTAGACGATTGTTTTGCTCAAAAATCATCATTATAGGATTTCCCGATCAAGTACGTCACATTTTTTAACTCAAATTTCATCAATATTTAGCACTAAAAAAAATGATTCTACATCTATTAATTAAATTCCTCACATAAATAACACCTTCTTTTGTATTTTAGCATATTTAGGCAATAGCTATCACAGTCAAGGGTGCAATTTCTATTCAGCCACTTGGTTAAATAGGTCGGTTTTTGATCTTATGGACGCTGGTTTTACAATGTTCTTCCATTTTGGTAAGGAATTTTCAAACTGGTTGACGAAGGGCGAGTAGGGTGGAAGGTATATTACCCTACGGCCTTTTCCTTGCAGCATGGTCTGGACCCTATTCGTTTTGTGGAACCACACGTTGTCCATTATGAATATATAATCGTGTATTCCTATGAAAAACAACTGTTCACAGGCCTCCATGATGTATCCACAAAAATGTACTTCATTGATTTGAGCATCTTGTCCCTTGAAGAATGCGAGTTTACCAGCCTTTCCGGGATCAGTAACCGACGTTTTTAATTTATATGGACGCGTCTAATTCGAATTACATATTTTGTCTGCGATGGCTATCACCGAAATATGCCAAAATACATCAGAAGGTGTTAACAGAGGAAATTAACGAGTATATGTAGAATTTATTTGTTAATTATCAATATACGTAAAATTTGAGTCATAAAAATGTGAAGAACTTGATCGGAAAAGCCTATTTTGCAGAAGATATCGGCCATACAGTTGATGGTATTAGAAAAAACAACATAAACAATGAGTTTTTAACAAGTTCATTTTGATTCACGTTGTTCTCGTCACTTCCATATAATAATACAGGCTTTTGTTGACGCCATAACGTCAAGTATCTTTGATATTTATGACCAATAATACATTTCTTCCGGTTATACGATTTCTGGTATTTTTATAATGCAAAACCAACACCTTGATTTGTTTTAATCTTTGGTCGATCCTGGATGTAACCAATTAAAAACTAAAACATTGATTTGTAAAAACGCCTTGAGAATTATGGTTATTGAGCATCGAAGCTCTCAAAATATTTATTTTTAAATGAATAGAAGTGGATATTTTTATCAGGTATGAATAATCAATTTAGGTTTTATCAGAACCACGATGTTTAAAAATTAAAATCAGAAAAAATTCACACAAATATTCGGATAACTGATAATCGGATAATTAAGGTCATACCGATCGTTTTGAATTTCTAGTGACAAATCTCCGGCAAAACTAGATTGTGATCTCGTAATATTTCTTGGTGTAAAATTTAATATCAGATGTTCTCTTGAGGGAATTCGAAATAAATCGAATATTTGTATCGCAATGTATATCACGTGTGGCTTTAAACCGAGAATGATCGACAAACTTGTAATTTATTGTAGTAAGCAAACTAGTAGTATCAAAGCCAACCCTGTGATTGCGATTACAACACATTTTACCTGTTAAAAGCTATGCTGGATGATTTACGGTCCTCAAATTTAAAACTAGCTAAGGATAAAAGTATGATCTATGCAAAACTTACAAAGAGGTGGACATCGCCTTAGGGTCAATCAATGAAGTGTTCAATTTTCAGAGTCAAACTCCCTCCAAATTTGATTATTAAATTTTTAAGTAAAAAGTATCGAAGTTACTCAAAAATAAAAACATAAATTGTCAGCATCATTCTATATTCAAATGTACATTTACACTTTCGATTGTGGCTTTTTGTTAGGATTCTGTGATTTAACACAACGTCCACTCGACGAATTTTAAGAAACTGCAAATTATTTTCGTTCAAAAGGAGGTCACCATTTTAGATTAAATTGAAGAAATCCAATTTAAAATTATCCAGATTTTCCCACTAAAAAACAATCAATGATTTTGGGGATACAGAACAGAAATGGGTCAGAGCGTTATTTGACCTTGATGATAACATCGAGAAATCTTTGAGCTTTTTAATTATCAGAACATTCAAAAAGGATTAGTTCGTTGACAAATTAAGGATAATTATACGGTTATTTGCTGACCTAAATTGTCATATTATCGATCTTCATATTCTGAGATGTCTAATGAAAGAATTTTAAGAATTAGTAATTAATTATAGTCGGTTTGATATGTTGGTGCGATATTAAAAAAACCTGAGCATAAACTATCATCCATACTTGCCTGGCTTAATTGATTTGATATTGCCGCTTTTATCGATATCGCCAAAATTAAACTAGCAGTTTATTTTAAGAAAACATATGTCTATCAGCACACTAATTCCCAGGAAATATTGAAAAATCATTTAAAGTCATGTTGGAAAAAATGACTTTCTCGTACTTCAATATAATCAGCTGAACTTTGTCGTAGTTAAGGATAATCAAAAAATGGAAAGACTGTTATAGATTTCTGGTTGAAATAGATTCTATTCTCAAAATAAACCAAAAATAGGCGGATCAAATTATGACAAGCCTTATATTAAGGCTCATGATCTAAGTGTGAGATTAGCGAAACAAAAAAAATGTTTGTGGGGATGCTATATTTCAAAAAATGTATATATTAAGGATGATCGTTAATCATTGGAAGCGCCATTTTATTCTGCTTCAAGAATCAATAACCTCATCAGAACTTGTGACAACATCCAAAGTGTGGCCCTTTTTAATTCATTGACTCAATACTAAAAAACTATTTTGACGGAGAGATTCCATTCTATTATACCTAGAATGAGAATCTATAGATGCTAGGATATAAAAGGGATGAAGTTTAGCACGTGAACAACCAAAGTATTTATCCAACCAACAACAAATGGTAAATATCATATGCTTGGCTGGGATCAAAACGATAAATATTTGTCATTGAAATAAGACATCATGTGAATATTGTAAGAAAGCAAGTCATAATCACTTTAGTGAATGCAAGGAAGTTTTCAGGGTTCCATAAATGAGGTCAGGCTAATGAAAAATGTTAACAATCGTCAATTGATCCACAACCGCATTATTCAGACATGAAGTTACTCATCAAAATGATGGATTGGATCAAGAATGAGGTATACTTTGGAAGTAAGTAACAAAAACCATCGTGCATCCCAAAACCTCTTAACTTTGAATATAAAAGTTCTTTAAACCAGAAACACGCAGGATTTCATTAGAATTGGCACGAGGTTGCAAGCGATGGAGATATTAGTCATCACTACCTTAATTAGTTGCTAGATATAAATTTGGGCACGAAAGGCGAATAAAACCCATGATCATTCAATTAAGATTAAAATGTAAAACGATTTAAGAAAAAAGGCAAAAAAGATTTATATACCATATATTTTAGTTTAAATTTCTTGTTTGAGCACGTCTTGTTCGCGCCGAACGTCCTCGATTAATATTCTTGTTCCCCGCTCTCCGATGGTCTTTTATATGACGATTCAGTTCGTCACACCTTTTGAATGCTGAGGGGCAAAACACACATTTATAAGGGCGTTGATTTGTATGCGTTCGCAGATGGGTATCCAGATGATCCTTGCGAGAGAACTGCAATTTACAAACGATGCAAGTAAACGGCTTGATCCCTGTATGCGTTCGTATGTGCCTTTCCAGGTCACCCTTCGTTTTGAAACAGGAAGTGCATCCTTCATAGTTGCAACTGTGCGGTTTCCCTTTGCGATTAACAGAAACTTGATCATTTAAGGAAGAAATCATCATCTGGTTCGGGTTGTTATTTTCAACCGCACTTTCTTGAAATGGATTCCCATCCATGGGATGTGGTTCGATTTTAGATTCCGTTTTTACTATTGGCTCCACGTTGTTGATCCATCCAAAAGAATTTGGGTAGATGAATATGGGGATGTTTGGATTTGGCGAATCTCCAGACATAAAAGCACACGGCGAGTTAGAAAGTACTAAAATTATTAAAAAATAAATAAAAATAACGTCCAAAGAATAAAGTACTTACGGGTTCCAGACGCAGGACCCTGTTGCAGATAATGAATGGTGTTTGCTTTGTCCATTTGAAAGTAACCCACGTTTGCGGGGTATGAGAACTGATGAACGTTGTGGTAAAGCATGGGAACCATACCTTGATTATATGGTTGGTAAACATAATATATTTGAGGGGCTGGGGCTTGTTGAATATGTTCCTGGACTGTTGCATTGGTGACCGAATACATTGAGATTCAAATTTTAGAGAACTGGCGCTAGAGGATTAAACGGTTCAGTACAAAAGATTTTCCAAATTTAATAAATTTTGTAGACCAGTTATAAATAAAATGTGGGCCACTAAAAAATTCAAATTAATTTAGTAAATTTATGGATTATATGAAATTTGTAAACGAGTTTCCGTAAATTTCCCCATCATCTCTGCAAAAGGAAACAACTCCAGATATATAGATGGAAACGAGGCATGATATATTCTGACCACGATTGGCCGGTTCATTCAATGTTGGGGTCATTCCCGATGGAGCATACCCAAAATGGGAATTCAAATGAAGGTTTATGCCCGTCTCATCGATGAATATTAAGGATTCATCTGGAATATCATTGATGACTCTACAGTAATTTTGCCGAGCATTTAGATTTGCCTCTGAATTCCTTTCATTGGGGATTCTCCGTATTCGTTTTCTTGTAAAGTTTTTACTTTTAAGAGTTCGGCAAATACTTGATAAACTACGTTGAACTCCACGTTCACCAAGCGTTGATTGGATTCCATGAAGTGTGACTGCATTATTTTCGGAAACGATAGTCACAATATTCTCTGAGATTTCTTGTCGCAGGTAGTTCATATTCGATTTTGGCATAATGAGTGCTTCCTGCCCTTCTTCTATTTTTCTTTTATATGATCTCGCCGAGGACTCGCTGATATTTAAATCTGCAGAAATGGCTTTTGTTGAACAGCCCCGCCTTATCATATTTTTCATTATCTCAATTTTTTCTTTTGTCATGAAGACTTTGGTTTTTCGTTGACTCTGATTTTCTTCATCTTGAACGGTGTTTGTTGAGTTATTTGAACTTTCCATTTGTATTGTTGCTCTGAATGATGTTCGAACTCGATTTATGCGCCGCTATGCCGCTAAAGGATTTACGAAGTCGATAAATGAGAATGCAGAGAACTGTAAAAAATGTACGAAACCCGATCATATAAAAATTTATTTACTCAGAGATGGAACTTTCCAAGCCGAAGTTCAAACATGTATAACAAAATAGATCAAACCTTAACACGTTGAAAAATCATAAACCTATTAGTTAGTTTTTTTCAATTAAAATTTTTTTATTAAAATTTCACGTTGCAACAAATGATTTGCAAAGTCGCCAAATGATTTGCAAAGCCGACAAATGATTCGCAAAGCCGCTAAATGATTTGCAATGCCGACAAATAATCTGCAAATCCGCTAAATGTCTTGCAAAGACAACAAAAGATTTGCAAAGTCGCCAAATGATTTGCAAAGCCGACAAGTGTGAGTGCAAAGCACTGTAATCTTTTGATCATAATGCGCGCGCATATGATCATCAGGTTAATGAATACCTTTTATTTTAGCGTCAAAATAAATTGAACTTTAGGGAAAATGCATTTATTTTTTCTTCAAACTGCGCGAAACGGAAAACAAGCATGCGTGGTTATTGTGTAAAAGCCCGCCAATTATACTTATGTCATTTTATAAAAAATGTATATTTTTCGTGTGTTGTTTGGGATGAGATGTGTACATTTTAAAATGAAAACCATGGATAACATCTCGATGTTGGAATTAAGATTGTCGTTGTGCGCCTGCCCATTTACTGTGGAGACTAGTCAACCGCGTAATTAAATCAATTAAATTGAGCTAGAAGATCAGTGGCCTTCAATAAAATAGAGACCGATTCACGGACTGAAGTTGTTTCTTCCCGCAACTCGCATCCAAGGTCCTGCAAGGCACAACCGTAAATCAAGGAACGATCCATAGTATATCGTCGTATGGTTCATCTCGAGGGAGTAAGAATACCGACTCTTCCTTAATAAACCACCAGAGGTCGCTACCCTCTTCTTTGTTGTTATATTGGTTTAATTTTCAGTTCTAAAACAGACAACAGGGTTGAAAAACGAATATTAACTCCTGGAAGATTATCTCGCAAAAAGGAAAGAGAGGCGACGAGTGAAAATTTACATCCATGTTTAACACAGTACCTCGGAAAATGAAACTAGGTCACCATTAATGCACAGAGAAACCGAATTCGAATTCGTTAAAAATTTTATAGCCACATGTTTAGATCATGGAAAGAGCAGGTAGTTTATTTTAATGTTCAGATGTTTGTATATCGCGGGCTTGCCAGGAAGCGGAAAAACAGTAACACTTAGACTAGTGTGTGAACAATTCAAAAGGTTGAATGAAATCACTTATGTGTACATCAACTGTGCCAATTATCAGAAGTCTTCATCCATTTTGGTCGATATTGCTCATCGAGGTTTCTGTGTGTTTGAATTAAGTTTCTAAACATAAATGTAAGAAATCAAATGTAGTGAACATTCTCGATTCATACTACAAGCGTAAAAAGCACCCTTTCACGTTAGTCGTTCTTGATGAGGTTATCAGTCTCTAATGTAGTTTGATCATGTGTGCCAGAACGAACAGAATATTTGGTACAGCATTTGCGAGTGGACCACCATCGAAAAAGCCAAAATTATCTTTATCGCCGTTGCTAATACTCTTGACCTGCCTGAAAGATTATTCACTAAACAGATATCGAGTAGATTTGTGTGAATGTTTCATCATATAGGGATCGGAACGTCTCTTTTTCTCAACTTACAGTTCTATCCAACTTCAGAGTATTCTTGAGAAGGAGCTACAGTCGGCCTTTGAATCCGATGCAATTAGTTTTTTGGCTAAAAAAGTTTTGTATAATTATATGTGTAGGTGGCTTCCGTGTCAGGCGATTACAGGAAATGTTTGAAAATTGCAGAAAAGGCCAAGGAAATGGCCTTGAAAAAATCTCGCTTGTTAGTCAGCGTTAAAGATGTCGATGATACTTTTCGATACTTTTCAGATACCAAGAATGATATTGTAAAGTTAGTTATTGACTTTCACCTAAGACATCTCCCATTCATGAGTGTGTTGTTCTTAAAATGTCTAATTCATTTATGTTCTGTAAATTCTGCGGGTCAAACCACTCTCAACGAGGTTTTAATTTGTTAATTTCTGATCCATACTGAAATGAGCAAACTCTGTCAGCTTGAAAAAGGTAGTTACTTTGATAATTTTAGTTGATGCTCCATCGATGGATGTTATTCTATCCCAATTTAATGTTCTTGAAGAATTGGGTTTATTATTCAACCTCAATTTTCTCGGCCCTAATTCTGTTGTTAAAGCAAATTTTTGGACTGCTTCTATTGATTTAGTTGTTTAGTCACTTCTTTTTAATTATTTTATCTAAACTCTTGATTTCTATCAGTTAATTGAATTAATTTCTGGAAAGCTAACGAATCAGGTAAACTTTGAATTCCATGCTACTTTTTGACTATTATTCATACGGGCAATTGCGTAACAAGATTTTCACTTTGTCCAGTTTTTAAACTGTGTTATGTGATCGATGGATGATGTATTTTTAATGTATTTTTTAATATATGCAACATAGAGCTCTGCAAAGAGAGTGAACATGAGCTATATCTTGGCCTTTGAATTGATAATGTCAACAATTTATATCGGAAGGTCGTTTGTCATATTGTTTTCTCTTTTATTCATATGTGTAAGGGATTGAAGTGATGATTCCCGCGTTGCAGGGCAGTGTCCTTTTCGTTTATTTTGAAGTCACCTAAGCTGAAAGGATCAATTATAATCTCACAAACGTCGATGTAGTTGTTCCTTCCCATTAATAAAGAAAAACTGATAACGTTTTCTCAAGATACTGATTGAGGCCGAACCTCTGAAGAAAAGTCTAATGTATGGTATGGTTTGGTGGCATGGACAATATCCCATTGAAAATCTGGAGATGCAAGAATCGATTGAAGAATGAATGCAAATTTTCGCCAGAAGTACCAAAGGGTCATTCCAAATTTCCGATTTATAAAACTCTTAAATCAACAAAAAAGTTAAGTTGTTGTTATCTTACGATGGGGATATTTTGTAATTTTTACGGATAGAATTAAAATATTAGTTTCACTATAAAAACCAAGCCTTAAATTTTTCCAAGATTACTGATTGTTTTTTTAAAGTGTAAAAACATGTTGGTAGTGGTATACCTGGTGATCCACTTTGTACGCACGCTCCCAAAAAAATGGCTGATATAACTGAAACATTAATAAAACCCAAAAAAATAACCAAATTAAAGAGATAATGGAATCTCAATTCCAGCAGCTTCGAATAAATCACAGAAAACTGATAAGGTATCAGTATTTCTTCTGCTTCTCCACATATATTCGTGGAGGTGTGATTCCAATAAATGAGCGTTTGTTCCCTTCAAGAATCTCATAATTTTATGTTTTAATTTCGCCCACTGTCTCTATATTTTGTGTGTGAACTCCATGATCAGACACAAATCGTTCGCTATGGTTCACATATTCATGGATAAGCCCATCAACATCCTGACCGATTCGCATATAAGGAAGCCACATATCGCTCCATATCATAGATCCCCTTGCAACACTTCTTCTAATTAGAGGCAATAAAGATTCCTGATCCCTTTTTTCCACTATGAATAATCTTACTTCGCCAGATTTATAATTCCCGTCTACCTGTCTATGGCATTCTACTAGTCCAAATATCCATGGACCCGTT
>JWZT01003208.1:0-10167 GCA_000827895.1 Thelohanellus kitauei | reverse complement strand
TTGAACCAATGTGAACAGACGTTCTCTATTGTTGGAAGTAACAGAACGTTGGCCTGTTCCAGACACCAAATCCCACCTAGTTCTTAGACCATGAAAGCTGGTTGACATTATGTTAATTATCAACCCGGGATAGAATCAAAATATTGTCAGACCTATCTTTCAGAAAAACATATTGGTTTCAAAAATATATCACAAAACGGGGCCAATTAAAGGTTCATGTTATGTTTTGAATTCTTTTCAAATGAAGAGGAGCAGATGGAATTTAATTAGGCTACCTTTTGATAGGCCTTTCCAGCTGGGATGATTTCCTGGATAAGAGGACTACAGACTTATACAGTACACGTCCACATATTAAAAAAAACATTCACAAAAATGGTAATAGGTAACGATTTCTAGGAGTCAAGACCACTTTGTGGAAAATGAAAAAGTATTGGCGCGATTTTGAAGGAAACCTGTTAAAGAAATAGCCAATAGATTCCCAACACTCACTCAGTCTTTTTAAGATTGGTATAGAGAGTTTAGAAAGTATTTATGCTCCCACGAAGAAATATTTAGCAATCTGATCCAAAAATCATCCATTTCTAATCAAAGCGTTGGCTTTAGTTCGAATCTGAATGTCTTCTGAAATATCGAGAGACGATTCCAATTAAGCTCTTCTCACTCGCCCTATTTTTCGAAACTATAATTGTGCGAAATCCCAATACACGAGTGAAGTTCTTGTTCACACGAACCTCGTGAAAATATGGTTTGGAATTATGTAGGTAAGAGTACACAAACGTTCAATCACATTAAAAACAGCGATTTCCGAGAAAAGGAAGCGTCTTTCTAAAATAGTTTGGTGAATGGTTAAAAAATTTGCCCATAAATCCTCTCAAACTAGCCAAATCGTTGAAAAATTCAGAATTGATCACTTTCGGATTCTAAGATCCATTTATCAGAAATAACCCGAGGGTCTAATTTTCCAATTTAAACTATAATTTTTGGCAAAACTAACTCCTTTTGATGGGCGCATTCGAAATCTTCCAGAATTTTAATCCGATAATGTAATTTTATCATCACTCACTCATGTGTTCGAAAGATAAACATTTCGCATATGGATTATAGGAAATACAACTGTTTTCACAGAAAATTCACGTGCACGGGCCTAAAAATCACATGTGGGCGCATGTGTGGAGAGATTAATCATCCTTTCGCCCTATATTTTAATGGAATCTGAAAATAACTTTGAAACTTCAACAGGAGTGGAGCCAGAAGCAGAGGTCGGGTCGATGGTGCAAGTTTTAATCCAAGCTATTCAAAGTCGTGATGAGGCTCTCCTAAGTGAACTCTTCAGGCAGAGCTGTTACGAGGTAGTCGAAGCAACCTCCCGACGCTTACCAGCAGAGTTCACTTTACCTTGTTTGGAAATCGTAGGTTCGGTTATAATTTTAGATGGTTGATCAGCTTATGAAGTATCCAAAAAGGTAAGGGTTCCCTTTACATATTAGAGCCCGAAAACTGTTGAAATGGATCAACTGCATTATGAGGTCTAAGTCAATTTTCCTGTGCTCAGTATTGCTACATTCTATACTCAGATTAACCATAACGACCCTTCAAGTCAGATAAGGAGACTGAATCTCTTCCTCTCATCTCGAGTCCAGCTACTTGAGGAACTATCGAGGCTTAGAGTCAGAGTTGGTATTACTCTCTCAAATATCACTGAAAGATACAATCTTTCGGTTAAGACTTCAATAAGTCCTATCATTTCATTGTTAGAGTCCTGTGACATCTCAACCGAGATAGAGGAGAGGATTTTAAACGGTGAAGATGGATCTAACGGCGTCGAGAGTCTGGGAAACGGTTTCATCCATGAAAAACCTTTGAATGGACGAAACAGGAAGCGGAAAGTTCGTGGCAAAAATTTAATGAGTCGTATCGGCAGAGCCTGATAAGAAGGAGAAAAGAAAAAAAACGAATGGAAAAGTGAATGGAATTCACAAACATTCCACTTCAGTGGAGATTAATCACCGAACCTTAGTTTTTTAGTAAGATTTTTTATTTTCTCGATGTTGAATATTTTCTGTCGTCAAACATGCATCTTCAAGCTTTTACTTGAAACGGCTGCCATTTCTGTCTGGTGATAGAATGATTAAGTCTCTCCTAATTAGGCCCCGCCGAACGTGAATATTTATTAAAGGTGTTGTAAATTGAAAATCGAGTCTAGTTAACTCGATGAATCAGTGGCGTGGTCAGGCTTTACGCTGTATACAAGAGGTGTGTTTTTTCCTCTTAATCGTTGAGTAGGCCATAATTATAATTTTGAAATATAATAATCACACTGTTGTCTCCGTTTTATGACCGAGACGACAGGGTTTTAGGTGAAAAAATGTATGATGAATCGGATTCCTCAAGTATCTTTACGTGTTAATTAAATCGTTCCCTAGCCATTTATTTAAACAATAATGAACTAGATGGCTACATTTTTTACACCCAGTTTGAACGTTTGGCGCAAGCGCAACTAGGAAATGGATTGTTGGTTTTTCTAAGATTGGGAATACCATAAAGCACTATGGACACAGTTTAATTGATGTTATTTAAGCGCGCGAGAGTAGGTATACTTTGGATCAAACGATTTTCGTTCGGATAAAGTTAAAACCAAAATGAGACTTATGTATTTTGAAAAATGGGAGTGTAGGGGGTCAACATGGTGTAACGTCACTGATGAATCGATCCCGAAAGGACACCTGACTTTACAATGGTTGTTATGATATAGGTTTGTCTGACTGTATAACTATAAGCAAAATTTAACCAGCACAAGGCTCTCCGATCCTGATGTTTGAAATTTTACAAAAACATAGAATTCAAAGGTTCTGGATTACGAATTTAAAAAGATCAACACATTTCAGCGTATGGGAATCTAAAACGTGCTTATTTTGGTGTTGCAGTATTTTGAGCGATACATTTATGAAGTTATCTGACAATACTCTGACCTTATGTTTGTTTTTTGACGATTCAAGAATAAAAGTAGCAACATCGTTCAAGCGTATCCTCGTTTTGAAACATGAGACTGGTAGCACAATGTTTTCTCCGATGTTTGGTCATTTTAGCATGAGGAATGGCTTTTTTTGAAACTTGAAACTAGTATGTCATCGTCACAGTTCTAGCCACCTGACAATTACATGTGATAGAAATCCCAGTGCTTTCACTCCTACGACAAATTCGAAAAACATCTGCTGAAATGAAGAACAAAATTTAAAGGGAAGTTGAATTTCTATCCAATTATAAGATTAAAGACGCTGTAGATTAAGAGATGTATGCTTTGCATCTCAAAATTAATCTGCTGAAATAAATACATCGAGTAAAAAATATTTAAAGCTACTTTGGGAAAAGTATCAAACGTATTTTTGGCGGTGGCCTTCAAAGGCGAATAATACTTCTCAAAAATTATTATGACATATTTAGGTTAGTGACCAATGATGCACGTGTTTGTGATCACATCTCGGTATTCTGGCAGAATACAGAATAGTTCAAGGCAAAATCCAAAGTTTAATACCCATGGGTCAGACTAGCGTCTGAATTACACCTATTATCTTGTTGTGGAACCCTGCTTCTTATTTGAAAAATTTCTAGCTGATTCAATTACAATCACTTCTCTCTCGTTTTGCATGATAGATTGGAAAGAGAGACCCACAATAAAAATACAATGCAACCTCTCGTACTAATGTGCATAAAACTAAAAAAAAATACCTAGGTTTTTTCCAGTGTAACCCAGAGTGAAAGAGAACTCTAAATGTTTGAATCAAAACTATATGAAAACTTCATTTAGGAAAGGAGGATATGAAAAAATTTTTAAGATAAATCCAAAAACTCAATGTCGTCGAAATTAATCAAGCATAATAGCAAAGGCAAGAAACCCCTAATGGGAATGCAGATATTCTGCATCTAATTGCCATAGAATAAACTAGGGTTTGGAAAAATTCATCTTTAACTATTGAGGAGTAAAGGAAACTAGAAGTCTTTCTTTAAACTAAATCAGATAATTTCTCAGTATTACTCAAATTATATGTAAGAAATCATCTACCAACCCATATATGCACATTTAAAATCCTAAAAATGGAAAAGTCTTAGGGGCTTTGCTATACAAGGCACATCTAGTTCATTCGTCAATCAGCGACTCGTTCATAAGCTTCAAACTGTTTTGTTCATGTTGAAAATTTTGTGCATTTATGAAAGCCAAGTCGGAAACGTTGGAAAAACCTGTTTCTCTCAACGTTGAGAATGGTTGGTTAATACGAATTGGCTGTTGTAAAAGAAATCAGCTATGATCTTATCACGAACAGCGACTGAAAGGCTGATAGAAACTGTTTAATACCTCAGAGTTTGATCTTCCATATAGGAATTACCCATTTTCAAATATAGACGGTAAAAATACTCAATAAAAGAGGAACTTCTTTCATAAAATCTCAATATTACCCTATTATCAAATGCTGATTTTAGCTGATTTTCAACTTTCACATCTTATATAGGTCGAACAAATGCTTATCTTTTAGAAATCATCACCAAGGAAGACATTCAAATCGCTCAAAGACCCTACAGAGTCTCAACCATCTCAAAAGTCGAAGTTGAGAATCCGCTGTTTAATATACTCTCGGCTAGAATTATCAATTAAAGCCAAAGTTCATCGTGTTCACCTAGAGTTAACAAGGAGGATGAGAGCTGAAAAATGCGTATGGATTTTCAGAAGTTTAATACCTTAATATTTAAAGATAAATGTTTCACACATCCCCTAAACACCTCAATGAGAACCTGGATGCCACATCTGAAAACTAATACTAGTCTTCACTTAATTCTCAGTCGAGGCTTACTGGCAGTCTGCTGTTAAAGAAAACAAAAACCCGCATTTTACACTTGTGTACGAACTGAACTGTATGAATTCAACATTGTCCCTCTTAGTGTTAACAACCCACCTACAACTCTTCAAAGACTAAACGACGAGTAATGGAAGGAGTACCATTTAGCCGTGGTTAAATTTTCATCGATATTCGTTTTTTTGAATTCATTTGATAGCCTCTTCAAGGACACGAAGCTGATTTTAAATAAACTACAGGATGCAAACTGGAAATTAACCGAACAAAAGTGCCAATTTAGCCAACCACAAGTAACTTTTGTTGGGTACTCTATATCGGCAAACAAATCACAAATAGAACCAATCTTCTAATCGAAATATCCATTATTCATTCAGAACCAAAATTTCTCATCAGATTTTATCAACAGTTTATCTAAAAGTTTAGTTCTGACATCATTTTTATCTGGAACGCTTAATGAAGAAGCATGCTACATGTGTATGGGATATCCAAGTAGAAGGTATTTGCAATGAAATCAAAAAACTACTAACATGTATTAGGACCTTGGATAAACCCAATCCTTCAAAAATTTTGTTCTAAATTGTAATCTTTCGGATAAAGCAATATGACTAGTTATTTTTCAGATTGTGGATTACTGCTAGGTAATGATTGAATTTCCAAGCATGACTTTGAACTCAGCCAAAAAAATAATTCAATCATCAATAAAGAGTGTTAAGGCCCCATGTTTTCTGGAAAAAAAATTCGAAACCACTTACATGTGCCTCGTTTCGTGTTGGGGTCAGATCAAACCCTCTAACTCCTCTGGAAGATGATATATGTCACAGAGACACGTGGATTGAATAGACGAAAGAAATGGATTATAGCATCGAATATATCTGAGTAAGTCAAAATATATGGCAGACTCACTTTCAAGAATCTCAGTTGCTATTATAACGAAGTTCGGTCTAGATTTAGCAACTTAAAATATTCGAAGTCATTCAGACTGTAATCAAAAGACGTCTAGAGGGTAAAAGAGTTATGATCGAAAAACGAAATACCCAATAAGTTATTGGGAGGACTATCCCTTCTAGAATTGTCCTACGTTACCATCTACAATACAGGTAGATGAGGAAAAAATAGTGAGTGAAGCATTGTATCCACCAAATCATGAATATAACCGGGGAAAGACACATGGGATTTTCGAGACCCACAAAAAGGGTTTTTGATTTGCGATTGGTTTTTCTGGGCAGACTTGACCATAGATGTCAATGAAATATTATTGACCCGTCTTCTTTGCAATTCAGTGCTACCCTCCCCCCTTAATGAACTTTATTCATTCCACGCAACCGAAAATCATGGATGTGATAAAAAAAGAAGATAAAGTAGTTTTAATTTAGTAAAATACTTCTTAAAACATTAACAAAAGCACAAAAGATCTTATAAATTGATGCTAGATAAGTGGTAGACAACGTTAAACTAGGTGGATTGTAATTACATACACCATAAGAAGTGGTCTCGAGAAAGTTTTTGTTTTCTTAACTAGGGATTTCCACTTGAACCCGTTGGCTGAGATATGGTTGAATCGACTTTTTGAATTACATTTTAGTTGTTTGTTGGAAAAACCTATCTGTTATTCAGCTCCAACTTGAAAATGTTTATTAGCAGGTCTCGGTTTAGCTGTGATGAGGTTGAAAATTCAGTGCGAGTTTTAATTTTTCACGTTAAATTTTAACGACTAGTTAACTCACTGAAACTCTTCGAAAAATTACATTAAAATAGTGACATGCCTAATCTACTTTCACCGTGTTCACTGAGGATACAGCTGGTTGGATGAATGGTTTTTAATGATAAACTTGATTTGTTGACTGGGCTAATGAAAAAAAATGGATCAGCTGATCAGCTCACAAGAGGAGAGCCCTCAACAGCGTTCCTTATGCGAAGTGGTATTTACCAGAACTTGTAACCCTTTGTTTCAGAAAGTCTTCTCTCATTTATATACTGGGTCTTACAGGGTTTTTAGGTCTTTTTCTTTTTTTCATTTACACATTTTAAAGTTCAATTTTATCTATAGATAAAAAAAAATTTTAATTTAGAATATAAGGGTTGATGATTATTATCATTAAAATTTAATAAATTTTTATATCCATCTGAAAAATTGAACTTCAAAGAGTGTATTAAGAGAAAAAGAATAAATTATTTCAAGTTCTACGAGATAAATTTTTGTCAAAAATAACAGAATTTGTTGTATTTTAACATACTTTAACAGTACCCGTCTCATCCAGAAAACTTGTTTTCACATAAAACCGTTTCAATCTGATTCAACAATTCCGTTTAAGATATTGGGAGACTGTTTATTATGATATTTTGCCGTTTTAAAAAATAGATTGTCAGTGGAACTAATATATAGATAGTATTGTGGGAAATATGCTTAAATTTAATGGGAACACCTTCAAATGAATTCAAGTTTTCTGGCTGTAATGGCTACTATCGAGCGATACCATTTAAGGGAACAAACTAATTGATATAATTTAAAATATAGTTTTGTAGCATTTTAGGTTGAAATAGAAAGCGACGGATTTTATCGGGAACCCTATATAAAAACTCAGCCTTTTAACACTGTTTGGAATCCAAATGTAAATAGGAAGACATTATATAAACTTGGCGTTTCGCGCGTGGCTTGATTAAGGATAACCAAATCTTCCCATGAATACATTATAAAGTTCATACTCAATCAAAATTTATTTATGTAGAATAAAATCGAAAACATTTTATTTTTCTATAAGTGTAATGCAACATAACTGATGGCTCTCTAAAACTTATAATTTATCATACAAGATTTCACCATTCATCGAATTTCGCAACATTTCTGCAAAAAAGCGGGGACGATATAAAATTTTACCACATATTCTCCCCTTGCTAAACCTAATTGGGCTGCTGTTTCAAATGGAGAAAAATGATAAAATGATCTCTCAGCATTCAATCCATCAGTTGATGGAAGTTGGACAAATGATACAACAGAAATGACTTAAAGCGATTGTGAAAGCTGGGTAAGGAAATCTACTCTATTTGGTTCAAAAACCCCCAGAGACAACATAAAAAATTACTTGGTTACATATTTTCATTTTGAATTTAGTATGAATTTTATAACCTCTTACAGCGAAGATTTGATTACCCTTAAAGAAGGTCATGCCTGGAAACACGAATTTTAAATTATCCCTTGTGAGCATATTGACGCCAAATAGCCTTTAAGCCCGTACATAAGATAGATATAATAAAAGAGTTTATGAGTTATAATCGAAACATTTTTTTAATCACTGTGGTACATTTGGTCAAGAAATGATGTAAAGGTATTTTCGCTTAAAGTATTTTTTTATCTCGTTCTTTGGAAGTATTCAAACCCTTAGCGATACATTTCTTAACGGACTTTACATCGACCGCGATTGCGACATTGTCCACATGCGACTGTCCCATTCAGGGTTACATCTCGGCAAGGTACCCTTCTGTTCACACAGTTTAGGTTAGTGCAAGACTCACTAGCTAGACATTCACCACCATGCCTCTGCCCTCGAGAGCTGCGGTAGCAAAGCTGCATTTGCTAGCTAAGAAGTAGTGCACGTAAAGTTTTCATACTGGGGTATAATATTGAAAGAACACATACTAACTTAGACTTTTATTCAACTATAGTCAACACCCGATTAGGTAAGTTTCTGAAATATCGCATAGAGATAAAAAACTAGAACCAAGTTGTTATTACCACAAGTCTCTAATTCCTACACATTTTAAACCCCTTTACATAAAAGAATATCCAAAGTATTAAAATTTTGCCAATAATTTTTAGCGGGTTGCCTGCAATTATAATACTAAGGTGAAGACGGATGCAATAAATGTAGAGTTGGTGACAGGAGCTTGATAGAATAATAGTAAAGCAATCTTTTATAAGTTCGTAAACAGCTGACTTAGATTAGAGTCAGAAACTGGCTCATTTCCATAGTAGCGCAGTTTAGAAAAATGCTTTTGACGAAAATCAAAATAAAACACATATGTGACTCATTTCAATTTGAATTTATTGAGGTTTAAATGCTTTTATGTCACAAAAATCAAATAATGACTAGATATTTTACAGAAAAATTAAAGTTTAACTTTTTTTGATTAGTTCACATCTGTGTAAATATAATAAAATAAAACAATGTTCACCTTGGTGCTGGGCATTAAAAACAGAGTTTTATATTGTATTTATACTCATCAAGATCAACCAAGTTATGAATTGAAATCACTGCCTGATTGACAAGTTTTATTTGGTTTATCTTCTAAAGTACAGACAACCAGACGATCGTTGATTATTTCATAAAAAATACAATTATTATTTAGGGTTGTCTGGCAAATAGTATTTTTTAATATTACAGAAGTGTTTATTTAATTCGTCAGTGTTGGATCTATGATGACACACCGAAAGTACTTGGTTAAAAAACCATAAAATAACAACAGTTTAATTGTACAGAATATTTGTCGGTTTTAAGATATAGGGTTTTTCGATCTATTTAGTTATCTTTGCAATCTATTCATTAAAAGTTTCCACAAATTAACAAACAATTGCATGGGAAGGATAAGAATAATCAACCTTGTTTTATCAACTTTTGTTTTTTCATTCCATCTCAAAATTCCTAAATACACCAATTGTGCAAAACTTGAGAAACCATATTTTCCACAAAATCGAATGATTGCCAAACAATCGTAGCTTTGGTTGTGATTCAAACAAAGAGGTGAATATTACTTTTTGTTTTTTTTAATTTGTAAGAAATTTTCAAAATTTCACAAGCCATGTATTTCGAATAAACTGTTTGGGAAGGGATTCTATGTATGATGGAGGTTTTTAATTATTCTCGAGCCGGCATAAATCAAAATATAAATCCATAACTCTCTTGTTCGATTTGCATCCTAACATTTTTTCATTCGTTCTCACAACCTGATTCGTTTTTGATAACAAACTAGATTTTTTTTCACTTTGTTAACTCTTTAAAACATCTGGATGGTCTGTAAATTTAAAAAAAATGGCGAATAAAGGTTAATTATCCAGCCGTGCAATTATTTTTTGATTTGTAGCAACTATTAACAAATAAAGTGCAAAGATTATTAAATAGATCGAAAAACCCTATAATAGCATTAATGCTGGAATATGATAATTCCTGAATGAGCGCACGAGTGATGATGAATACATGTGAATCATTCAGATAAGACTCAAGTTTTGGGACCATATAATGGCCTAAATACACTTCACAAAAGCATCAATAACCACCCATTAACGATAAAACCCACTTCCAAACAATTCCTACATGAGATTATAAAC
>JWZT01003207.1:145521-189315 GCA_000827895.1 Thelohanellus kitauei | reverse complement strand
TTTATTTTGAGGTTAATAATATTGTTTATACACGAATAGAATCTCCACGAAGGGAATTTTGCAACTTCGAAGATATCCGTTATTCATCATTTTCTCTTTCACACTTCTGTGTTAATTATATCATAAGACTGCAAAAATATAAAAATTCACTTCAGAATGTCATTATTTGCACGAATACGAACATGAATATGATTTATAGAACAGCCTACATCCATGTGGTTATTTTTCTTTATACACGATAATAATACAATTCGACTATATTTTGAAATCTCTTCCAAGCCTCAAAAATCTTATTTTACCAAAATTTCTACATTAGATTCATCTATGTAAATCAAAACAATCGACATGACATTGTATTCATTAAATTACTAATAGAAGCCAAAACTAATATTGAATACATATATTTTATCATGAAACTCTACATTACAATTTTGTGTCAACGAAGTTTCGACTGAGTGCTAAAGTACTCATTATATCAATTGTTAAGTTTTAGCGAAGAGACCATGTGCAGATTTACGTTGCTGGATCTTTTAATGTAAATTATTAGTGAAGGAATATTAGATATCGTGTATAATGTAATAGCGCTGAATGGTAGAGATAGTAACAGCTGGGTGAGTATCGAGGAGACGTAGGTTCGACTCCAGCTGGACTCACCTGTGTTGAGCCTCCTTTAAGGGGTGAGGAGTGTAGGATATATTAGATATCCTCTATCGTGTAACAGCGCTGAGTAGCCGAGATAGTGATTTCTGGCGGACAATCGAAGTGTCGTGGATTCTACACCAGCTGGACTCATCTTTTATGTTTACATTAGAATGAAACTTGGATATTCTGAAAAACATGCCTATATTATAAATGTGTAATTTTAGAAATAATGAAGAACGGAGTTTTTTATAGAAGCATTCTAGTGCTGCCATTCAACTTTTAAGAGGATTGGAATGAAAATTTTAAGTAGTTTTTAATAGCTCAACAGTTTAACGAGATATTGTTTGGCGCGAGACATTTAATATTTAAATAAATGTTATTCAAGTTTAGCTATCATCATACGTTTAAGAAAATCTTATTTTTATTCAGTCATTATACTTCACACACATTTGTGATTAGAAACTATAAAGTAATATTTTTTAATGTATTTATTTTGAGACCAAATATATTAGACCAAACCATACGATCTATAGTAAAATCAGCTCAGTATATGCAATGTTGATTTTTTATAAAAATGTAAAATATTTTTGAACAATACTGCATTAAAGTATTTTTATTTATTTATTGTTTCATACATAACCACATATGTAGTATGTTTTCATCAATGAATACAAAAATATCAACAAAATTATAAAGCTTGGCTAATAGGTAATTTAGTATTATAATTTCGTTAATGACTTGATTTTACCAAATATTAGATTTAAATTTTTTAATAAATTTTTTGATACTAAAATATTTCTACGCAATACTATTGGGTAAATTCTATGTTTGAGAAACTTTCTTTTATAATTCAAAATTTTTAAGAGTAGGTGCGTTGTACATATAATGGCTCAAACCGACGATCGTATCTTTCGTATAAAATGCAACATCTGAGTTGATTGGGATCTCGCAATTTAACTGAGATAGATTATAAATGTTGGTATTTCCTGTTTTAGTTTTTGTTGTATAAAATTATTTATTGCATACATAAACTTTAATATCACAAAATATTTTGTTATTATTTACATCTTTATAAAAATAATTTTAAGGTCGAACTTAAGGAATAAATTTTACAAATGGACGTTTAATATGTAAAAATGATAAAAACTCATATTTTCAATTTATTTAGGCCAAGTATCCATACTAGTAATTTTACCACCATTTTGTTGAACTTATGTCTTCACTCAATCAAATTTCAAAAGTTATTTGACTACACATTATTGGTCTAGATATAATTACTCTTATAAAAACATAATTTGCAAGCTCAAAAATATTCAGAATTAATAAAATATTTATAACGAGTTTAGAAAAATATAGTAGTGTGTACTATTGTATTTATTAAATTTGTGACAAGTTATCGAATAGTTCCACAATAAAATTATGCTCATCAAAGCATTAAATATACTCGCTCATAATAACAGATAAAGCGTATGTATTAATGTTAAACATTTATCGCCACATAACTGACCAAGAATAATCTATATTTTAAATTAGTCATTAAAATCCCATTTTCTACTACCTTATGCGTCATGAAAAATATTAAATTTTTTGCAACAAAATTTATGCAGATAATGATAGCAACATGTACACTCTACCTAAATAACTGAAGCGACACCTCATAATCTAAAAGGCTATTTAAAAACGCTCTTCGTTTCTACATGAAGAATAATTTTTACAAAAATTATACTACGAAAATATAATCTTGGATACTGCAAGATTTAATGATTCCCTCCAAACCGTGGTTAAATTCAATTATATCGACAATAATATTCTGTCTAAATTTCGATGGGGAACTGCTAATGACTTTTACGGATCAAATAGAATGCATTGTGTCAAAATTTCGCATACCATTTTTACTAAAATATCACTAAGGAGTGTTAAACATGTTGTGCAACAATAATCAATATAACGTGAAGAAGAAACTGAACGGACTAACCGTAAGTATGATTACGCCTGTTCTTAAGTTATATCACTTTCCCCTGCACCATGGAACGAAACTCTCTGGTGGCATACGTATTCTTGCGGATCTACAAAGCCGTAGGATTTCTTGTTCTATAGTTTTTCTATAGTCTCAGGTTGATGATAATACTGAATCTCCTCTTCATTCGACTATCAATGACATAGTCTCATTTGGTTCCTGTGACGAATCATAATTCTTCCACCGATCTATAATTCATTAGCCTTGAACCTACGCTCCAGGTAACGATTCCCTTCAATCACCTGTTCTTCTGGTTGTATTCTCTGATCAACATGCGTTGATTGCTTGATAATTTAGAGTCACTCCACTGATAGGAGTTTGGCGCTTTTATCCTAGATGCCAGAAAATTCCTGGTTTTCCTACCACGTAACAATTCAAATGGTGTCACTTTTCCATCTAAATCTATCGATCTATAGGTCACTAGGAATTAAAAATCTGCCTCGTCCAGGTGTTTTCCGTCTGCCATCTGCTTGTTTATTGAGCTTTTGAATGTCTGAACGAATCTCTCAGCCTGTCCGTTCGATGATGGGTGTTAAGGTGCGAATAAGACTCGCTTGATGTTTTCCCTGTTGCTGAAATTTGCAAACTCGGCTGACATGAACTGTTTCCCGTTGTCGGACACAGTGGTTTCTGGAAGGCCCTCTATAGCGAAAATATTTTGAGTGCTGTCATTATTAATAGTGAGCGGAATCCAGACATTTTCACAACGAATGGGAAGTGCGAATAAGCATCCACTAGAATGAGCCATGTATATTCCTTGAATTGTCGTAAAAAGTCGATATATACTCGCTCAAAAGCCGAACTGGCTTTTGGCCACGAAGTGTATTAGCTATGAACTAGCTTAGCATTTTCACGACATGGAATACAAGATTTCGAGAGTTCATCGATGTCTTTATCGATATTATGCCAATAACAGTATTCACGCGCTAGGTTTATCATTCTGGAAGAGCCACAATGACCTTTGTGTAGCAACTTAAGGAAAGAAGCCATTTTAAACTGTTGGAATAACGACTCTTGGCCATGATCTGTTCATAATCAAGGTTGAATCCTTGACTGATAAGAATTCTCGAATACTGTAATAGAAGTAGAATTTAGAATCAGTTTTGATATCTGGCCAACCGTTTTGAATCCAGAACAACACTTCAGATAGAATGGAATCGTTCATTGTTTCTTCTTAGATTCGATGATTGTCCAATTCATTATTCATAATTTTTAAGCAGCAAACATGTTCCGAATTTTTAAACATCGAAATCGACATCTGTTCATACAGGAAGTCTCGATAAAGAATCCGCATTTGTATGTTCTTGGGTGGACCGATACTTTACGGTGTAATCCTTTCCCAGTAGAATCATCGCCAATCTCTGAATTCTCTGTGCAGCTAAGACAGGGAATTTTTGGCGCGGGTCAAAGTGAGATACATGACACTGATTATACGTAATTAGCTCGAATTTCCGACCATATAGATATTGGTTAGTTTTTTTGATCCTGAATATTACAGCTATATCTTCCTTTTCCAATTGGCTGTGGTTCCCTTGTTGTGAACTCAGCGTTTGAGAATCATTGGCTATAGGGGCTTGTCATTAATCAGGAAACCAATGTGACAGAACTGCCCATGGATCATAAGATGAGGCATCAATACTGAGTATGATTGGAATCTCTGGATTGAATATCGTTTACAAAATGTTGCATCAGCTATCATTTTATTGAACGTTTCTGCAGCACGAATACATCTATGATACATGAAATAGGTGCGGTCCTTTTTCCAAAAGTCGTACAGTGGTTCACAAATGTGGGAAATAATTATCAAGAAATTTTAAGTAGAAATTAACTTTACCGAAGAAACAGCCTAGATCCGCTATGGTTTTTGCAGGGTGTAATTTGACAATCGGGGTCACCTTTTCCGGTGAAGATAAAATTCTTTTTATCGAGATTGACTGACCATTTTACGAAACTTCGTATTGAAGAAACTCGAACTTCTCTGCCGAACATGATAGTCCATTTTCCATGAGAGTCGACAGTACAGCATTCAATGTGGACATGTGGGACTTTATGGAATATCCAGATATAATGATATCGTCGAAAAATGCGGCACAGTTCGGGATATTGCAGATAAGATTGTCAATATACCTTTAATATATTGCTGGAACACTTGAGATTCCGAACGGCAATCGATTCTACCTGATTAGACTGAATTGTGTGTTTATAACTGTAATCTTCTTTCATTCCTCATCAAGCTCGACCTATAAATATGCGTCCGGTGAGTCTTTTTTGGATAACACCAGAGTATCCTTTAGTTTTAAGATTTAATCGTCGATCTTGGGAACATCTTATTGTTCAGTGTTGATTTGCGAATTAAGCCCCTCTCGGAAATCGGAGCAAATCCTAACTCGACCATTTGCCTTTTGTACCACAACTATTGGGAATGTCCACTCACTGTGATCTATAAGGGTCAGAATGCCCTTTACAACTCGTCGATTCAGCTCCTCTTTTCCTTATAATATAGCGCGTAAGGAATGCTACGACACTTTGCAGATTTCGGAATTGAGTTTGGCTTTAGGTAAAAATGTTCTGAAATTTACTTCCACAATCCCAACCTGTTTGCATTGACAAGTTGTTGATATTTTAGGTGGATGTAGCTTGAGACATCTTATGTGCCTTTGCCATTGATGGATTTTGTATCAATTGATGAATTCACATCGAATTTTGATTGACGAATAGCATTAATCCGATAATGTTGCAACATGAAATCGAGTCAAAAACATACACTGAGATCATACAGCTATCGGAGAAAAGCTCAATTGACTTCTATATTACACGTAATGGGGATCTTTGTTCCACCATATGTAATCAGCTGGTGGTCACTCGGCCTGATATCGTACATTCATAGATTTAGAAAAGCATTAATATTTTTAATCGAACAGGGCGATCCTGTTTCGATTACGAAACGTTCAGAATGGCCCTCTCTCATAGACACTATGATCAATTGATCAGACTTCTTCAGTGTGTTGATTGGAATTGCCTGAATAGATCTACATTCGTTGGGTCTTTTAGACCTCCGCATGCAAGCCTCTGCCAGATGCTCTAGTTTCTGGCATATGTCACATCTTTTTGTGACATGCCTACATATTTCTTATCATGTGAAACGAACACTTTTTGCACGATTTCGATTTTGTCAGGCTGTTTCGACTGGTATGTATTCTATTCTGTTGACTATTGTGGGAGAATCTATTTTTTGAATTGCTTTCATCGTCTTCGAAGTATGAATCATCGACTCCGTCACTGAAACTTCTTAATCGAGGGATGTTTTTTTTGATTTAGAGTAAAGCTGATGTTATGTTTTGTGCGGTAATCGAGCAATAACCGCGTCACGGATATTTTCATCTATTAAAGAACAATTACATTCCTTTTGAGGGCACACGAATCTACATATCTAAGCGATACTTCGTCTCGCAGCCATTCAGTTTTCATAACTTTGGTCCAGGTTTGAGGGCAAAACGAGTGAATTATACTCGTCCATGGATGAAATGGCATTCATCATCCCAGTATTGTAGTAACTGTTTTAGGAATGCCTCGGGTTATGCTTTTTGGAAATCTGGAAAAACTTTACCCAAAAGCACGTATGTTTCGGGCCCATTAAGCTCCTGAATTACGTCTTTTTATCGCAAGCGATCGTAACACTTGAGAATGTAAAGTGCTGCTCCCAGCGAGAGATGTATTAAGAAAACTTATATTTATAGGATTCAAATGGTTGGAATGCCGGCATCAGATTGGTGCGAGAGAAGATCTCGGAAATGACCTCAATTATTCAATTCTGAGACTTCGATTAAGATTAGATCAAGGCCTCAGTGTTTACCTGTTACGCCTTTATCAACCGTTTTATGAGTTTCGAAATATATTCCATCTAGTCGCCAGTAATATAACGTGAAGAAGCAACTAAACAGACTAACAGTAAGTAAGATGACGCTTGTACATCAGTTATATCAATAATAAATCAGTTCAAACAATGCATTCAGCCAAACTAAACGTCGGCTCTATCGATTTCACATTTCACGCTATGGCGTTCAACCACAAAGACTAAAGGCGGGTTCGATAAAACATAATTGCACTGTGCAAACGTGCTCCATAACGTCTAATTTAGATAAAAATATCACGTCATATATTTAAAAGCCAATTAAAATCCATTGATTTTAGGCAGAATTGAAAATGTTGTCCAAATTTTTTTTGGGAGATTACAAAAAGTATAAATACACAAACACTCGGCGATATCATTATTATACATTTTTAACCGGGCTCTCCAATTAAAACAGATCGTTGGGGTGCGTATATAGAACTCAAACGTTATTAAAATGTTCACAAAGTGGCGGTTTATGATTGTAAATTTAAATGCGATAGGAGCGTAAGTACAAAGCCTATCGATGAAATATGTGATCCCTGTCGTGAATATTAAATCTATTCGATAAACACAACTTTAAAAGTTGTTTTTAATTGAATAAAAATGTTAATATGTGACAAAGTTTTAATATTTATATTAACAGTGTTTCTTTTGCTTTAAATATTAGTATTAATTTTTAATGAACGTTCTAACGGTAGATAATAATTAGAAGCAATAAAATATCGCGAATTATCTAGGCGTAGCTTTAATATATCAGATCATTCTCATAAATTTATATTTTATTTTCTATTATAAACATCATATCTTTTATCTATAATATTTGTTAAAATAAATGTTAAAATTAACTAGAATAATTTGTATTTTTCGTCAAACGAATGTAAACATTATATAAAATCATATTTATTCGAATGAGATATAATTTCTAGAAAATGAAAGTACTTTGTTCCATATCAAAATATTTTTTGACAATTTCAAAATATAAATAGATATTTTTAATGGTTGATAATTTATAATATCAAAATTTATCGGAAATACCATTGTCAAAATATTGATAAGCAAGCAATCAAAATAATCATGCTATTCAATGGTTAAACGTATGAATAATTCTGGTTTATTGGGTATGTAATCAACAGTGTATGTTTCAATATTTATTATCTATTAAAACACCTATTTTACATAATATAGGCGAATTATCAACCTAGAGGTCGATGGAGATTTTTATGATGATGGTCGAATATTGTGTTAAACGGAGTTTTTGTCTATTCGATCGTGTAAAAATATCATTAAATTAATTTTTTCTATTATCAAAGAGAAATTATTTTGTGGATTGCCACATCAAAGAATATTTTTAAACCTAAAAATAATTTTTCTATGAAATATTTAAATATGTACAGAAAAAGTATTTATATCTATTCAAACTAGAGACTATCAAAGTGTCTGGCAATAGAGAAATATATTCTCTTTCTTTATTTACAAACACTATCATAAATTTAGTTAATTTTTAAAGATTTGTTTACTTTGTAATGTAATTGAACCTCATCGATATTTCAAATTACTAAAAATGGATTGATTTTTAATGTCTCGTCATTTGAATATGTAATATTTACCAATACCACTATTTAACATAGATATCTCTAACAAAATTTTAGCTACATTTATGACGGTTATATTCGTGAATTAAACCTGAAAACCATATGTAATATTTTCTTTAACAAAGAACATGAATTAACAACAATATAATGAAGAATAATTTACGCTGAATTAAACGTCAATATGATATTTTGAATTGAATAAAGCTTTCAGATTCGTTTTGGGAACGATATATCGGCTATATTAAAAATCATAGCTAATTAAAACATCATTTTATAATAAGCATAAGAATGTTGTATAAAAAAACATGATATATTAAAAAATTATAAGCTGATGAAGTGTAAAAAGCATGACTTGATGCAAAAAGCATTTGCAATAAAAAGTAGATGCATTCTTATTATTTGCGAGCCTTTTGATTCGAGTAAACGTCATTATGCAGAAAAACTATCGTGCCAAATATCAATTGTCATGACCAGCATATTTCATGTATATGAAATATTTCATGGATAATTTTTGTTTATTTAAACATTAAGAAGTATCTAACTACATATAATTGTTTTCTATTTCAATTCAAAAATTGCCTGAATTATTTACACTGATTATATATAATTAAAGTGCAGAATTTATGTTTTATCCGCATATTTTAAGCCCACAATATTCTTATGTAGAACTTTTCATTTGATCTAGACTGTCTATGGTTTATAATGATGGACCTCGGATATCTTCAAGCTGACGTGACCATGTTTAAGCTAAGGTAAAACAAACAGAAATACTACTGATATATTGACACTTGTAATATAAAGCTTGAACCATAGAGGAAATCATTTAAAATGAAATGGGTAAAGCTGACAAAATATACTCATTGTCTCTTTAAAATATTTATCTCAATACAAATTTATAATCGTGCTCTTAACTATAATTGTCAATCTAAACACAAGATGATAAATGAGTTGATATGATCATGGTGATCAATTAACAATATAGACCTCCACATAATATTTGTGAAGATAAATAGGAATCATAAATATCCGAATAAAAATATATGCTAATGCTGATTAATTTTCTTGATGTGTTTATTTCTTTGTATTTATATTTTCATGTGATAAAGATTACATAACTATCCTATAATGGACTAATAATAATTACCTTTTATCATTATATAGTTTCAGCGGAGTATAATAATTACTGTATGCATATTCTTTAATTGTATTAATAGCTTTATCATCTCAAAAACTGCAAAGTGTCAAGAGCAGGGTAAAATGAATGTTTGTATCTAGAAATTTTTATGACTATAAAAGGAATAAACGACCATGACATTCCGTTTTATCCTTATTTATACAATGTACTTTTTCTACATAACGATGTGCAGGTACGTAGTCCATAAATTTTTTTGTTTATACAAATGAATTTAAAAGCGATACAATATTTTTCCCAAAATAAAGCATTAAAAACACACTAATTAATCTTTTTAACCCTATATTAACATATCTTTCTTTAACCAAATTTTAATATTATAAAACTATAAAGAATATTTGTACTTTTTAATTTCCTAATTTATAAGTAAATCCATTTCAAAAAAAAGGAACGAAAAAACGATAATATAATCTTTACAATATTAGATCAAAAATGTATGACCTTTTCAATCTAAATGTCAAAGTATTATGATCATAATATCTCAAATTTGATGAAAAGATAATTTTTTTCATATAATCTTCATTTAGTACGCTCTTGGAAAAGTTTTTGGGTTGTGTGATCCAACAAAGTCAATCGGTTACATAAAACTGACTTGAACCAACTAAGATAGTAGACAAGAGAGAGAGAGGTTTGTCTCAATTAATCAGGATATAACTTATAACCGATACACAAAAAATAAGAGCATTTTATCTAATTTTAGATCATACATGAACCATAAATATAAAAATGTTAAAAATTATAATTCTTGAAATTATTCCGAGTAATGAAATATTCCATTTACATTAATAAATTAAATATATTTAACTCTAATCGTCGAAGTTTAAAAATTTTTCATTTCGCAGTAACTCACATTCAATGTAAATCTTTATATTTTTAATAAGAAATTCGCCTTTTATTAAAAGATGAAAAACTACTTTTATAATTGAATATGTGGCTGGATAAGTTCGATTTGCCTTTATCATAATGCAGTTAAATCGTTATTTGATTAAATTTTTAAAAAACGAGCTATGAAATATTCAATTTATATTATAAAATTACATATTGTTATCTGCCATTTTCGAAGTAAAAAATATTTTTCATTTATAAATAATTCCCATTCAATGTAAATCTGTATATTTTTAATATATTAAGTGCACCTATAATTAGAGTATAGAAATCTACTATTCTTATTGAATATGTGGCTGGCTAAGTGCGATCTGCCTTTATAATACTGCAGTAAAATAATTATGTGATTACAGTTTTAAAAAATATCCAAAATATTGATTAGTACATTTAACAATTTTGGATGAAAAATCCCCTCGACATAAAATAGTAAATTATTAAAATCATGGATATTTCACATCATAGATTATCGTGGTTAGTTCTCATTGACAAAAATTAACAAAATATTTACTTGATAATATTTGTCTATTCGCAAGCAAATTTCATATATGTATTATCGATTTTATCAATTAATAGGAATTCATAAAGTCTTAGTGGATGATAAGACATCGCCGTATATTATGATCTGAACATTTTTAATAAGTTTAATATATTAGAGTTATAAGAGTTACTCTTCCTACTTTTTCATTAGACAGAGATTTACTTTAATCGTAGGCACTGGGAAATATATATGTAGATATAATGGAAATTATATTGTTTAGAGTTCTAATCCGAATGATACTATAAAATTACTTAGGTCTGCGATTATTACAACGCTAACCTATATCCGTTATCAATGTTTAGTGTGTTCCGGTGATAGTTGTTTCAGTATATTGTATACATATCAAATTCATTTATCACTTCTCGATATCTTTTAAAATATCGTCCCATTCTAATATTTAATATATTTTAAATTATAAAAGGATTGTCTGGAGAGTTTCATTGCCTTTGGTTAATTCATTTGAGACAACTGTGCTTTTTATTATGCTGTATTAGAAATAGAAAAATTCAATAAACAAATGAATTTTCAGTTTGTATTTATTAGATATGCTACTTTAAATTCAATAGATCTTTTCTGAAATGCATCGTTATAGAATCTGCACGACTTTTTTTAGAGAGAATTTTAGTCAAATAAAGCAGTATTCTCTTGTTTTAGATTATTGATGATTCGATGATATGTTGAATCGCGAACTACTCGTGTGGGAATATTTAAGAAATTTAATTATATAAGACAAGCATGTACACTTATAAAACAACCAAACGTTTTTGAACATTTGTGGTCGGTGTTGTTTCTATTGATATATGGTTTTCTTATCAAATCCGTCAAATTTTATTAATATTTATCACAAAAAAACATTCCATATATTCATTAATTTTGGTCGGCTAAACAAAACTTTGTTTATATTTAAGCATATTTCTGTAGTAGCTATCACAGTTTGAAAAATGTAAGTTCGTGACAGACACTTGATTACACATTTTTTTTAACTATGAATCAGCTATTTTTGCATTTATATGAACGAAGATTGTAACACGTTAAAAATATTTACTACTTTAAGAGCATTGTTTTGTTTCATATCAGATATTTAATGGAAAATCCAAATTTGAATGTAACACCAAATCTGGATAAAATTCAAATTTTTTAACGAAACTCTAAATCTGAATATAAATCATCAAAGAAGAAGCAATGGACCAATTACAGCGGAAGTCAAACAGCTCGCATCTTTGTTGATATAAAGGAACCCAGGAAATCAATAGATGATGCAGCAGGAGATCTATCTTAATGTAAGTGTCACTTTAGAAAAGTTTATTCACAATTTCAGAAAGATGGTCTATCTATAGACAACAGTCTTTGAGCTCCATGCAACATTCAAATTAAACAAATTTACATTAATCTGATCGAGATGTACATTGTAGAGAACTCTGTGATCACATCAACCAAATAATATCGAAATTACACGTGGAATTTAATTTCACTATTTCAATCTCAAGAGTTATGTGGGCAATCAAGAGATTAAATATAACCTACAAGCTTAATAGGCAAGTACTTGAGAGAAATATCCCCGAAATATCTAAGCGAAATTTGTCTATGGACATACCTTTTTCTGACACGCAACTGGTTTTTCGTTTATGAAGTATTCGTTTTTCAACTACAGAAGTCATATACATAGACGAGACCAGTTTACACTTACACATTTGATGAAGTTATGGCCGAGTCAAAGGGGACAACGTACAAGCATCACAGTGTCGAATTCGAGGTATGTAAAAATTAGCGTCTGTGTGGCAATGAACATAGCCGTTCTCGTCAATTCAAGAAGTTTTTTAGCAGCTTAATAAAAAACCTGAATTAGTCCAATTTTTGCCTTATGATTGCAACATATATCAGATTCCTCCAAGATTGATATTATGGATAGTGTTGTCTTACACCATTCAAAAGAAGTACGTCAGGCCTTAGAATCTCGTGAACATAGAAACTACTATCTTGCTAGTATTCTCACAAAATTTATTCCTATCAAGCCGCTCTTCTCGAAATGAAACAGCATTATTAAATACAGAATGGCAGTTTTTGATGGAAACACTGTACTTGCCATGATTTCGAAAGGCTGTACTCAGATCCAACAGAGCCACTGCGAGGGTTGGATTCTCGAATGAACGCGTTTCACATCAAAAGCGTTGCTACGGGAACCATTTCAAATGATTTTCAAATAATTTTATTCGTAAAAAAAATCATGAGTTTTTAAAAAAATTATCGACCTTTCTGGATGAAAAATGATGTAAGACAGCACAAATTTTGAACATGCATGGATCTCTGGCTTTAAATAACTGAAAAAGGAAATTTAAAAGCAACATTTGCCGTCATGAGCAAATGTCGGCTATTCAGAATGAAAAATGGTGTAAATACGTCGCTTTTTGATCTCTGGATGCTGAGTTTACAATGTTCTACATTTTGTTACGAAGTTTTTAATCTGATTGATAAAAGTATAGAAGGGTTGAATATATATTACCCAGCCGCCTTTTACTTGCAGCTCTGTCCGAAGCCTATTTTTATGATAAAACTCCTACTGTGTATTATGAGTATGCACTGCTGTATTCCACTGGAAAAAAAACATTTTAAAGGCATACATGATGTTTCCACAAAAACGTTATTCATTTAATATATGAATTTGTGGTTTGTAGAATGCAGAATTACCAGAGTTTTTGAAATCATAAACTGACGTTTTGAATTGTATCGAAAGTGGCTAAATAGAAATTAATCATTCTAAATGTCAAAGGTATGACCGAAATACGATAAAATTAATAATAATTTGTTGTTTGATAGACGAAATTAATGAATACATGTATAATTTATCATATTTTTAGTGCTAAATACATAAAACCTTATATAATTTTCAGTTTAAAATTTTTTCCTCTAATTTTGATTGAATAAAATTTGTGAATACTTGGTAATTTTGGTTTTTACTTCAATTTTCATGCCCATAATGAACGATAACATCCTTAAGAATCACTAGGATTATCATTAATTAAAGGCAAGACATTGTCATGTATGTTGAAATAAATACATAGCAATCCTTCACAGATGTAGCTACCAAATTTTCCAAACGATTTATAAAGAAAAAATCTTCTCAATGAATAAGTAATTACCTAGAAGTATCCAAAAAATTATAAAGGTTGTCACACTAAATAGAAACAGACAAAGGTCGAACAAGAAATATATCTATTAGAAATTAAATACAAACCTATTTGGAAACTAATTTTCATCGAATCTTGCAACCCAGCGTATACCGAAAAAGAATATAGTATTACCGCTTTCACTATCCAAGACATTATAAAAAACGATTATACAGTCTCAAATGGCTGACTACAATCATTTAAACAAAAATATAGAACATGTAATAAAGCATTATCAGGAGATTCATTCACTATTACAAATGTAGACTGTTAATGTTTTTATGATAACATTTCAAAATTATTGAAGAAATTTTGCCAAGTGATATATAAATTGTGATGCGATTTCTCATTTTTTGTAACAAGCCTGCTTAAAAAGTAAAATAATTAAAGCTTGTACAGGCATAAAACAATGCATAGATCTGGTAACCGAGTTGTTCTGTGTTAACTTTAACGGCAGCGATAAAATCAAACCACTGTTCATTGGAAAATTCGCCAATCCGAGATGCTTAAATCATTTCTATTTTAGAGGTATCACTGACTATAATAATATCAGTACAACATGGATGACTCGAAATATTTTTAAGGTTAAGGATCATGAATTTTATCAACGAATTTATTCATATAAACAGAAAAATACTATGACTCTGATAACTGTACAGCAAGCAATCTGAAATAAATTACAAAAAATATTGAAATTAATTTTATACAAAAAAGTCAAGTGCAATTACATAAACGGTGGATAGGGCATTAATAAAACGTGTCAAGTTTATTTATTGACAATTATTTGAACTCAGAGGGTATAAATAAAATGAGTGAAAATTTTAATGTCGAAACAATATTGAAAACAAATAATTGATGTGATTCAATGATGTTCACAAGTTGGTCATTTAGCGAAATTTCCTAAAAACAACAATCCTAATCTGTTCGAGAAATGAATGATATGTATTGAAGACTTGACCACTACTTGACAGCACGACTCAACCAAAATAAGAAGATTTGTCGAAAGCTATTATTGTTGCTTGGCTGATATTTGATGATGAATTGCCGAAAGATTAATTTTTTTGACAATAAATCTCTGTAGATTTATTGTGTTAGTAAATATCAAGTTAATATCTGATACAAGAAGATATATTTTCATTGCCGAAATTGTAAAAATGCAAGAAAAAATATACTGAAATTTCTGATGACCTTGCGGAAGAAAATGATTCAAACAATGAAAATATTTAAGAAGAAATAATGACGGTATAGAAGCATTTGATGGCTTCTAAACTATCAAATTGTTCATTTTAAACTCAAAATATCCATATACTGAACATATGAATGAACTCAGGCGATATGAAGCGTTTATTTCCACAGGTCAAACTAAAATTTTAATTATCAGACAATTTTACGATATAAACATGACCGAAATTTACCGTTACAATTACTTCTTGNCCCCCGCCAGCAGTTAATCATTCACGACCTTCTCGGGTTCACTGCTACGAAGATATTCAGCATGTGTCATGAAGAATTTTAACATCGGATTCAACTATGTGTGATAAATATGATATCCTTTTCTTTGATCATTCCCTCGCTCTAGCCTACTGTTGTTTCATTTTTTATCCAAACCTGTTGACTTTATTCAAATTCTCAGTTGGATATAGCTCTGTCATGATGGTATTTTCGCCTTAATATAGCCTTAGGCATATTGCCTCTGATTCTAGGCCTAAGATTATCCATAGCACATCATAGCTTACGCCCAACTTGGTTTCGGCCGGTGATATCAAGGTCGAATGTTGTATGCTGTTTCGATACCAAAATAAACACAGAGCGAATCTTTTATTTCATGTATTGAATGTGTTATTATTTTATGTATTTTCCCTTAATGGTGCGTGTAGCTCGTTGCATCAAGCCGTTCGATTTTGAGTGATACGGTGTCGTGTTTAATTGATGTATACCCTGAACTTTGCAGAAATCGTCGCATTTTTTTGACATAAATTGTCTACCGATATCTGTTCCAATTGGTTTACGAATACCAAAACAGCTCAGGCAATCATATAAACATTCGATTTATTTTTGATGCAGTGGTAGTAGTCACTAAATACACTTCTATCCACTTCGTTTCCGCATCGCTAATAACTGATCACACTGATTTCTTTTCCGGTGATTCTGAGTAATCGATGTGAATGCATTCCCAAGACTGACATTGTTGAGCCCAAGTTGAGAGAGGAGTTTTCTTTAATTTTTACCTGTGTTTTTGACATTCGTCACATCCCTTTATGTAAGTTTCCATATCTTGGCTGATATTTTGCAACCACACGTAATCCCTGGATATTTGTTTCATAACGTTAGTTCCTGGAAGTCCTGTATGCAAGTAGTTCAAAATCTGGATTCTCAGAAGAGCTGGTATAATTAATTTATCGTTCTATATAAGTATATTTTCATCAACGAGGGTCATAGATGTTTTTCAAAGAAAGGAAATAATGTTTGGTCTAGTTTCTCTCGATTTGGCCATCCAGAAGACACATATTTGATAATCTTCGAGCACAGTTCGACACTGTTTGTATTTCAGGATAGAATCGTTTAACTCACAGGAAATGTTTCATTTATTAAGTTTATACTTTCACAGATGGTTTCGTCTCTAGTTGCTATCCTTTGTATCAGTAATCGTGACAAAGTGTCCCTCAATGAATTTTCGCTTCCGTTCCTGTAATTAAACTCATAAAAATTTGCTCTTTGAAAAGCGGATCATCCTGTAATACGAGCTGATGCGGTTTATCATAGTCCGCATTTCCCACTCAGTAATTTCCCAAAGGTTTATGATCTGCTTTTAAATCTAAATGACGTCCATAGAGATAGTAGTTAAGAATTTTAACAGCGTAAACTAGCGCCAAGGCTTCTTTCTCTGTTATAGAATATCTTTGTTACGCCTCTGTCAACGTTCAGCCAGAAACAATTAATTGATTTTTCGGCCTAATTCCACTACATCTGGGACATGACGGATCATATCCCTACCTGCGATGCGTCTGTGGCACGATAATTGGATGCTTCTCATCAAAATGTGTTAACGTTAACTCAGAAAAAAGCAATAGTTTTATATCTTTGAACAATTTGTGGTGCTCACGGTTCTATTTCCAGACTTTTTCTTTTTTGTAAGGTCATAAAATAGACAACACTTGCCATGCAACATCGGTATAAATCTCGAATAGTATGATACAGACCCCAAAAAAGCTTTCAAATATTTCTTGTCCAGTGTCTATGGTAAGTTCGTTATACTCTCAATCTTAGATTCTATTGGATTGATCCCCTTGCAGTCGATTGTATGGCCTAAAAAATTCTCTTCGCCAAGTAGGAACTTGCATTTTGACCTGTGTGTTGTCACATTGCAAGCTTGCAAACGCTTTAAGATTTCCTCGAAATTCGTAAAATGATCTGCATCTTTCGAACTTGTAACGATGATGTCGTCTTAATAGCAACAACGTTAGAGAAGCCTCACAAAATAGAGTCAATTGTCGATTTGAATATGGTGGGGCCTGATGACAGGTGAAATAGGGGTCGTCTATAATTAAAATACACGCAATTTGTTGATATGCCGTCCAACTTTTTAGAATGTTCGTCTAAAATAATTTGTTGATAGCCATCCTTCAAATCTCAGACTGAGAATTTTTATCAACCTCTAACTTTGTCCAAAATGTCATCAAAATATGACAACGCGTTGTGCCTGATTGACACATACTTATTTAATGTGACGCAGAAATCTTCGTGTATACGAATACTTCAATCTTCTTTAATATGTTGACCTCGGATCACGCCCATCTCAGCTCGTCATTCCAATTATCGATTTTCTCAATGACACCCTTCTCCATCATTCGATTTAGTTTTTGTTCCCCCGCCATCTTATTTGCTATTTGTACTCGTCGCGAGTTAGGTAAGATTGTTAATGATCCTACTTTCATATGAATCGAAGCAGTATGATTTGTTATGGCTACATTGTTTTGTTGAAAAATTGAAGAGTATCTCGCCACCATCTAGTCTATATTTTTATCGCTTGCATCAAATTTGTTGACTTGACTTTAACCGACATTTAGCCTGATGCCCAATTTTTGCATCCATTTAAGTCCAAACATATAATTGTGGTTGGCTTTCGTGACACAAGAAGCAGTAATTCGCTGGCACTCCCATTTTAAACCTTAAAAGTTATCATTTCTTTTGTCTGAATTTGGTTGTTAGCATGTCATCTATTTTGTTGAGCCATATTTAGATGTGGTATCGCAAGTTAATGCCAAAAAGCTACTCCGACACATGATACTGTAGCTACTGTATCCATTAGCATTTTAACGCTGGCTCCATTGATGAAATTTCTAGTGTGTAATTATCGGTCATCGTGTCGTGTCACTCCCTCGTGCAAGAAAAAACACTGTGATAAGACTCATAAATGTTAATATCTATATTTTCTAACGTGTTTAGTGTTTCTTTAGATCGTACCACCTTCGAATTTCCTCATATAAGGCATACTAATGAAAATAACCGGTAATTCTTCAAAGACGGCAACTACCAATATTTCAGGGCATCTGAACGCATACTATGCTTTGGTTTTCCAGATCTGATACTATCTGTATCAGGGTTCAAAACCTTATTACCCTGCATCGGGTTATGTTTGCCCTTGCTCACACCTCCAAGCATGTGTACTGTTTACGTTTTGTTTGAAGTCTATTTATTGATCTCTTACGATTGTAGAGTGGCTTCATTGATGAAAATTGCCGGAATATCACATTCTGTATTTCGATGTCCTGTAATGTGAGTACGAACTGGTTTCGTATCATCTCCTCCGCCGATCGCCGAAACCGCAGCACGCAGAAAGTTCTTGAAATGCGTTGAAAAATTCCAGCAGCGGTTCGCCATGATTGCACTTTCGTTGTCCAAATCTTAATCTCATGATAAAGATATAAACTGTACGTCTGTGCCGTCTAGCCATGAACTTGACAATCTTCTTGTGTCCCAATTCTGCCCCAAATATGTCTATTATTGGGTCCGAGGTTGTTTGGAAAGGGGTGCTACTCACTTTCGCCATATAGAAATCCCTCTATATGCTGTTCAATTCCCAATCTTGAAAGTCTAACCTCTTCATCCGGACCACGAGTTCTAATCGATGCAGCTAATTTGTCTATTTTTCAGCGTTCCCGTTAAACCTGAAAAATTTGATTTTCTTGAGCTTATGAATTTTTTGTTCAAATTGTCGTTTCCTCGTCGCCATTATGTAATTTGACTGCATTAATCTATGCATTTTTGTTGAATGTACAGTTTATTGCACATATTAAAGGCGGATAAAATAAATAAATCTATAATCAATGACTTTGTTTAATTTTAATGAATTAAAATTTCCAAATATCGTTAGTGAAAGATTTTCCTTGCCATTAATGTAATAAAAATACAATATGGACAATAGATAATGACAAATAGGGTTTATGGATTATTATTTAGAAAAGGATCTTGTTTACATATAAAACAACGATAACTAAAAATGAGATAAATTTTTTGATAACGTATTAAATATTACTGGCAAAATCTTGACAAATTTAGACGGCGGCCGTTTTAATAAATTCGATTTAATATTTGCTCTTAATATTTATCAAAATGACGGGTTAGATGTATAAATCTATTGTANAGAAATACAATCCATAAGTCAACAGGAAAATCGCCAGCAGAATTGATGTTTGGTCATAAACTGCGAATGCCGATTGAAAGTTTGAAACCCAGTGTTGAAAATAAGTTACATGATTCGGCTTTTGACCAAAAGCGTTTCCACGACAAAGGATGCAACTTTCGCCAATTTAAACCAGATGATGATGTTATGGTCAAGAATGAGCATTCTCCTGGCTTTAGGCATGGTTCGATACCTAGATAAACATCAGAACTTACATATGAAGTTCGTAGCCATGACAGGGTTTTGATGGAGCACGCAGATCAGCTTAAAGCAAAAATAACAAATGCCAAAGAACATGGAGACCTGATGATACAAGACCAAATAGACCTCGAAAAAGGGCCTAAATCAGAAACTCTGGACACTGATGCGGTTATCATAGATTAATCAGAAACTATTGTTGAGTACATGGAGAAAATGAATAGCCCACATCTCTGGAGATCGACTAGAGCAAAAAAGGTACCCTTGAGACAATATGATGAAATCCCATAGGCACAAGGGATCGACGTTATAAAAGGTGGGGAGGCAATGTATCATGCGTTATCTATAAACATGCGTTAGATTAGACAGAGATTAGAACCCAATACTCTTTTAATGTTGTTACTTACAATATTGTTTCCTGGATTAAATATAGTGCTGATGTAATATTCGACTTCTAAAAATTAATTTATATCGTATAATCATACTATAATTACGATTTTTTTAATGTCCAAAACTATTGCTATTAGGCATGTCTAAGAAAATAATTTCAAGATCGGGGTAGAACCAGCTCTGTAATGTGATTAAAAGGGTAGCCAGAAAAACATTTCGAGAACCGCTATATTTATATTTAAGAATATTTGCATAATGAGGCGTCATTTGGATTATTTGTTTTGATTTTAGAACAGATCATTCAAGAGAATATAGATAAATCGCTTCAAGATTCCATCAATATAAAATCAATAATTTTAATATATCAAGACAGCTAACTCAAATTGAAAACGCTCCAATCTAAATAATGTAATTGAATTGATTTCAAAAAAACAATGTCAGTTTGTAAACAAAATATAGAAATAAAATTTACAAATTAATTGAGTTTTTATTTGTCCAATCTTGAATATAGAAATTCGTGTTGCGATTTAACTTTTTACGTTATACCAACAATCACAATGAGCAGGTGTATGTAGATACAAAAATATGAAATTGTTATTTTAGAAATCGGAATATTTTACAGAAATCCTTATTAAGATATTCCCAATTCTGATAATAAAATACCGTGACTGATCAAACATTTTAGAATAAATTGCGAACACAAAATAGCTTATTTAAATTTATTAACTTATTTAATTTCTTGCTATAACTATATTATATTCTACTTAAATCATATATATTTTATGACTTACGAAGGATTACGATGCAGATAGTTGCTCTAAAATGTTGAAATTATTCAATTAAAAAATGTGATATCAACGAAAGCATCTCACATATTAGAGAGATATTAGAAAAGTTGATATAACTTGTAGATCGTCGCAATATAAGATATATATAAACAATTTAATTGGATTTTTAAATTGTAGTGTTGTAAATTGAGATATGAGTATGAATATTGCACATTATAAATGCAAATTGGATTATAGAATTAAAAATACAACATTCGATGTCATAGACATATTTTTACATTCCAATTCAAGGCATATTACTATTTCATCAAGTGATATTATATTTGGAAATGATATTTGTGTATGAAGCAGTACTTAATCTATATGGATAGGCCTGCAAAACCCAAATATAATACCTTCATATCGGTTTTACAATAAATGAATGTGTAGTTTTCTGTGTACATTTCTCACACTTAGAATAACCGACAATCCCCATATGTTCAAAAAAATATATTGTATACATACATAAGCTGAATCCGTATATAACCCGTTGAGTTCAACTCTTGGAAAAATGCCGATTGTTTATTTGCAAAGACAGCAAGTTAAAATATATGAATTCATCTATTAACATCAATTCAGAATAAGCAAAATGGTTCAAATTTATTCAAAATATGAGAAAAATGCCGCGACTCATACCCTGAAAAGTATGGTATTTGGTTTAGAAAATATAAAATTAGATATCAAAGACAGTTTTTCTGACATCGATTATGAATAAAATTAAAGTTTTATATACATCATGATCTGTTCTAAATATTCTCGTAAATGAAAGAGATTTTTATCGGATTTATATCGGATGTCAATGTAACAAACTACCCGATATTTATAAATCCTAATCAGAATATTCAATTTTTACGCGTTCATATATTTTTCAAAGTACGGATAATAGGAAAACGTTTTTAGAGATATATAAATCAAGGTATTTTTACCAATTTGTTCATTGCTACAATTTAATCAGGTTATCAAAATTCTACAATAAAAATATTACAAATCAATGTTATAGTGATCTCTTAATACAGCATATTATCACGCTAAATTACAAATATTCATGAGCACTTTCCATCTCGTGAAGCGTCTTTTAAATAAAATATTATCACTACATTTAAAAAATAAAAAAATAGCATACAATATTAAAACTGGATAAAATTTAATAACATATTTTTATCAGCCATTGATTTTCAAACCTTGCCACCATTCAGTTACAGTAATAATCTTTATTTAAGAATTAGCAATATCAAAATATTGAATTCTAAAGATTTTCTGATTTCCCAAATAAATATAATTCGTTTATTTTGATTTTACAAATCGGAAAATTTTAAAGAAATCAATTTTAAGATATTCCTGATTCTGATAATAATATACCTAAATTGTCCAAACATTTTAGAATAAATTCATATTTCAAAATAGCGAATTTAAATTTATTAAATTATTTAATTTCTTGCTATTAAATTACTATATTCTACATAAATCATATATATTATGACCTTCGAAGGTTTACGATGCAGAATAACTGCACTAATATGTTTACAGTTTAAAGTTAAATAAATGTAATATCCACCGTATGATCTCACATTTTATTGAGAATTTAGGAAATTTTATTTTATTTGGAAATACTCGCAATAAATAGATAATTTTTTTTTTTTAATTAGATCGTTAATCATAGTTTGTGGATAGAGGTCTGAGTAAAAATATTATGCATAATTAATGCCAATTGTGTTTTAGAATCAAAAATACAACATGTGATGTCACAGTCATATTTTTAATTATAATTCTATTCATTAAACTATTTCATCGAGTGATATTAAATGTCGACAAGATATTTGTGTTTCAAGCCATAGTTCAATCTGTAGTGATAGGCCTGCAAAATAAACAATAAATATCTTCATATCGGTATTTTAAAAAATGAACAACCTAGTTTTCTGTGTAGATGTCTCTCACGTAGAAAACCCGATAATCCCAAAATTTTCAAAAAATTCATTTGTTGCATACATAAGCCGAATCAGTGTATGACCCGCTGAGTTCTTCTCTTTGGAAAAATATCGACGGTTTATTGTCAAGAAAGCACGTTAAACGATAAGAATTCATTTATGAAGCCCATCTAAGTATATGGCCAATGTTAAAATTTTCTCAACATTTTTTGAATAATCCTGCGACCTTCCCTTAAATCGATGGCATAAATTGTAAAAATATATAGTGTAATATGAATGACATATTTTTTATACATCCCCTAAGAGATACATTAAACAGTCATAAATACATCCCAATCAATTATAAACATTATTGTATGTTAATGTGATTTTCATCGCATTTCAATGTAATATATACCGGATATTTGTAAATGCGAATATGAATATTCACTTTTTACACGTTCATGTATTTTCATTTGTACAGATAGTACGACAACATTTTTAAAGATGTATTAATATATGTCTTTTTACCAATCTGTTCATTTCTATTATTCGACCAGGTAACTAACATACTAAAATAAAATATTACAAATCAACTTGATATAGATCTATTCATATAGCATATTATTACTTAAAATCGCTAATATTTAAGAGCAATTTCAATCTCATGAACCCTCATTTAAATAACATATTGTCATTTTATTTTGAAAATATAACAATAGCATATAAAATTAAAACTGTTTAAAATTCAATAAAAATTTTTAATCAGCCATTTATTATCAAACCTTGCCAACATTTAGTTATATTTCTAATCTTTTATTTAAGAATTAGCAATATAAAACTACTGAATTCTTAACAATTTTCCGATTTCTAAAAAATAGAATTTTTTATTTGATTCTGCATACTGATTTATCATTGAAATTGTTATCACGTATAAAAAATAACCGCGAATATTATTTATTTAAATTTCAGCAGATTTGCATGAAAATGATAAGTATCTAGATTTTGTTTATTAATTCCTCGAATGAACTACCAAATGGACTAAATATAATTTTGGATTGTTGCAACCAGTAAATAAATTAAATAGATGTTCTTTCAGATGATTCATGTCATCGATTATATACTGGTTATAAATTGCAAAGGTTCTTTCTATAAGCATCCGTCGGTAGTATTCGATCTGAATAAAATATTTTCTTACATAATATATCATGCAACGCATTTAAGAGGATAACTATCCCACTTCAGCAATTTATATTCCGAATCATATACAAGTTTTATCAGTGCCAAACTCTTTGTTGGTAAATATTTAAATGTTTCATTGTGCATTTTATATTTGATGGCATCTTTATAAATTAGATAATGGCTTCAAAAGTGTTCATCTCCCACCCTCCAATTCCGTGCCCAAAATTTTATTATTTTATATTTAACCACTTCATCAATGTTAATATTTTTTCATGGCCTATTTTATTTGTATAAATACAGATACAAAACTGTGACTGTAAATGAATGACTAGATATTTCTTCTCTCAATGAAAATTCTCTCAGTCCCTTATCTCGATGATTTAAAATCATAATTACAGACAGGTTTTTAGAATCGAATAACAGCATTAATTTCGTATATATTGGTTTTCATGTGATCAATCAGGGCAGTCGGGAACTCTATCGCACATATTGAAATGCAAATACATTCATCCTTAATTAATGTTGAATGTAAAATCTTCAGGATATGTACCAGCACATAATATACATTTTTGAGAAACCTATTAATATATTAACTGCATCAACACATACTACAAATATAGTAAATATTTTTGTTTCATTGTAGTACATTCTTAGTTTTCTAACCTAAGCCAGTCAAAAAAAAATAATATTTGATTACATTCTCTAATATTCTGAAAGAAATTCGAATGTATAGATGTTACAATTTAAAACAAGCTTTGTCGTTAATATATTTAAATGAAAATTGTATTTTCTGTTAATATACCAGTAATTTTATTCAAAACACAAATACTGTTAAAAATCGGTTACAAATTATATGTGGCCATTATCATCCGAGGTAAATTTTCAATATATTAACGAAAATTATGATCTGAAATCTTAGAATAACGAATCCTTTTTAAACAAATCATTCTGACTTTATTTAGGAAATGTCTAGTATTGATAAAATGTAATTTGACAAATTAAGTAAATAGATATATACCAGACGACTGGTATATTTCAATATATTAAAATATTCTGAAATGGAATGAATAAACACGTGTTTGGTTTGTGTTCCAAGCAGAATAATTAGCCTATCCTGGGATTTGATGGATATTTTTTAACGGATCTTAAAAATCGTGTCAAAACAAGTCATCAAATTTAGAACAGTTTTATACCTCATTAAAACATGTTAGATTATGATCAGAAGGACAAAATTTCATACATCGATGACACAATTTTTACAATCACTATTATATATACATCTCAAATGTTGTTTTCAGAAAATATACTAGATGAATTAAAAAGATTTATCAATGAATCTGTTACGATGTTAATATCAGAATTATTCAATGCTCTCATGTTATATCGAACTACGTCGATCGTTTCATTTGAAATTATTATGATTATACAAACATTGTAATATTTAATAATAAAATTTTTATGAATATATGGGGACGTAAATTTTCGAATATTCTACTCCGATTCACTGAATTCTCCAATAATTATTCAGATATTGCATCAAATACTGGATATTCATTCTAAACTGGACATGCTCATTTACATATAATTTTGTTTTAAAATGATATTTAATAATACTGTTTATCACTTTTATATGATATAAATTTATATATGTGATGTGCGGTTTAGTATAACATTTATGCGATTAATATAATACGTATAAATACCAGAAAAATGAAGCGAATTAATATAGCAAAATAGATGATCTGAATCTCAGTATCAAACGTCTAAAATACCGTTTGATAATTATTATACAATATATGCGTTAATGAACATTAAAAGTAAATGATCTTATTTTACAAATGATATCTTTTAGGAATCAATAACAAATGTTATGTTAGACGTAAAATGTATAAAGGATATCAAAACTATTCATGAGGTTATATATCACCAGTCAACTATTTTAAATTTAAATCAACTGACAATCGTGAAAATATTAAAACTCTAGCAGACATATGATTAAAAGTGACTTCAAATAATATGAAGTGATTTACATCTGGAAATTATTGGGTTGAAATGTATAAAATCTGTACTTTAATAATTAAATGTTTGAGATGTTTAGTTATTCATCAATCTGAATTTTTAAAAATTATTGAACGATTTGAAATTTAATATCAATAATTCGTGACAAATTTATTATTCTTTTAATATTTTCCAGTATTTTATTTATAAGATTTCCCCTTTGACCAGAATTTTAAAATTGAATGTGGATTATATTAAATGGAAACATAAATCGATTGGATAATTACTATAAACGTTGATTTTAATTTAAAAATTTAACATAGATTTCAATTAGCTTATAGCAATATATCAAAAGGAAATTAGACATATGGCAAAAGACTAAAAAATAGTCTCTACATAAACACTAAAAATATATATAAAAATCACCATTGATTATACATGTTACAAAAAGTAAAAATAAATATCCGCGTGTCTTTCATCCCGCGAATCCTCAGAATCAGATGACCGATCGCAGAATTATTTTGCGTTCAAGGCATTATTAATCTCATTCAAGCAGCGGATTCATTTGTAGAGGTTGTAAAACTTCCCATGTGCCTGATAATCATGTCTAAAATTACATGCCAGTTCATCTATAAAATCTTCACAGGCAAAACTACCGATTCTTATTTCAAGATGTGCTATGCACTTTCTGTTGTCACATTGCACATTATAGTATCCACAGAATTTTCTGAAACAATCATACCAGACAACCATAAAGATCATATTCATTGCTGTGATTCATAAAATCATTTTTTCGCATATAAAACATTTCAGAACAGATATATATTAGATCGAATCATAAAAAATATCAATTGCCCATCAGAAACTAACTTTGATTAGGTCGAAATGTACTATTGTCGAAACTGAATTTATCAATGGTACCTGTGCTATCGTTCTGTAATAATATATTTTAGAAATAAAAAACGGTATTTTGGTGGGTGATTTACGTACATATACAAGTATTACATTGTGTGATATCATTTGATATTTCTGTACGGGCAGTCTTTTTCATCTGATCTGTCTTTGCATTGGTTTTTTTCTAACATATCTATAAATATGTTTGATATATTGTTCATCGTCACACAAATATTCATAAAGCCTGAAAAAAATGGTTTATGTCATTTTTTAAGAAGCCTTATTTCATTGTTACATGTAAATTTTCTAGTCGTATCGTGGATCATTCCGTCAGGACATCTATATTTAATTTATTTTGACTTGAACATTGTATGAAAATATTAAAAGGTGGAATATTTTCAATCTTTTTGAAATATGAGAGTTGATAAACAAAACATTGTAATATATAAATGCTCTCCGATTTAGACAAATTTTATCTGACAATTTTTCAAAAACCCAATAGAATTAGATTACATTGCCATTCAATTACATATTCTTAAATACGCGAAATAAGAAAGGATTTACAATAATTTTAAAATAAGATCTATACATGCTTTGACCTGACTTATAATGAATGAATCGTAACTGTATTGGTTTAATGCTGTGTACTAATGTTTTAAAATACGTTTAATATTATTTGTAATAATTTATATAAAATTAACCTTTAATAAAGCCAATATTATCTACTCTCTTTAGCCTAATAAAAATTAATGAGATATGCGATATCAAGTAAATGTTTTACCATACATTTTATATTATCAAGAGGGAGATGTTTGATTGACATACCCTATATACCAAAGATATTAGTCGAAATATTAGTCACAAAATAGGAATAATTGTGAAGTTTTAATAGATATGACAATAATTACCACTTTTTAGAGTAGTTATATCTATTCATATACCAACCAAAATTGGAATTTACGATATGAAATATACATTTCATGTTTATGCGTTAATGAATTTAGAAAATTGCAAATTTTAATAACAGTTAGACATGAACTGGCATTGGAACATTTAGTCAATATCTTAATATAAGATTTTTGTTCTAATTTATATCCAATCATCCCATGTGTATATTTCCTAATTTTTCAAATTTGATGATAAAATATTCTTAGAACATATTTTAAACAATCAAAATTATCTTGATAATTATGTGCCTGAAGTTTGATTAATTATTTTTATTTTGACCACAAAGACAATTTAGAGCGATGATATAGATGGAGGTCACTAATACTCATCGGCAACTTTAATCTCATTTTTTCATATATTATAAATATTTGATAACAAAATAAAATCTTGGATAATTAGTGATACGAAGAAAAAAAGTTTGTATTATATCAAAGTATAAACAGTGTATTGATAATGAAATAATAGCGATATATTTGATCATATCTTTATGGAATTTTTTACAAAAACTATGATATTTGGACTAACTGAAAAACATATTAACATACTGACATTTTTTTAAGAAAATATCTGTTTATATGGATGTGAAAATTCAATTGAAATATCTCTAATACTTGTTGTAATCGTCATATTCTATAAATATAAAATATGTGATAGCCTAGTAATTTAAATTTATACATATGAAACAACATTCAGATCCCAATGGTGATTTAAGAAATATTTTATATTTCGGGTTTGTATTATATTTTATTTGAAAAAATTTAATATTTGGTTAAATTTAATTTGTGACACATACCTGCCTAAATAGTATGTTCAACATTCATTATTGGATTTTTCCAATAAATAAAAGAGTCTGAATTAATCCTTTACGATTTGATATATTGATGGAGATTTAGTAATAGATCATTTGCCTCTGTGATTTATATTTTAAATTTTATGGTCATGCATACGGTTACCTAAATTTTTGATGAATTAAAATACTACACTGGTACTAGTTTTGAGTTAATTTCAAAAATGGCTGTTCCAAGTGAGCAATCTATTTTAATTTTCCATCGATATCAATTTCCAAATTACGTGGCTGGATATTGACAAAATGAGAATCTTGATTTATATTTGGATAGCTACTACATATAATTAACTGGATTAAAATTGATCATACTCCATGATGGAGTTGAGTTTCAAATAATAAATCCAATTTTCTGTTCGATATGTGGTCCTTCTCGCAGATATTCGCATGTTTATAACTGTTAATGATTTTTGAATTTGAGAGTATAATGCTAATTTTATGGATCCATCGGAATGATAAATATTTGAGTGAACAAATATTGTGTTCAAACACCTTTTCCATCTCTTGTTTGGTCGAATAAAATCTTGCCTCGATACGTTTTTTGACATTCTCATATATGCCATTGTGAGATTTATCAATTTTAAAGTAGATTTTCTTCCTATAATTTGGCCAGTGTTCTGGGAATAGGTAGATTTTGTTGGTATATTGTAAAATATAGATGTTATTTGATATAACGATATCGTGTTATAGTTAACTTTTTATCAAAAAACATACATTTATAGGCATGTATTTTAGGTGATTGATTGCTGTTTTAATGATCTTTAACCAGAGTATTCCATTTTTTTATACACTCTTTCAAAAAAGTCATTTATCTGTACAGATAATAACAAACAGATCTTGGGTTATTCAATGGTTGGTGAGTAAGTTATAAAGAAATGATCGTCGATATAACCTATTCTTCGATATACTCCAATTTATGTATTCTAAGTTTTTAATAATAATCCTAATCTTTTTTGACATAAAACAGTTGTACTGTCAACTAATTGAAAGAAACATATTTCTAATTTAATAATAAAATCACAGTGTATTAACTTCATTTTAAAATTCGAAATTGCCTAAGTTTTTTTTAAATGTATCCTCATTATGTTTTATTGACTATTTATGTTTTTCACTGGCAGTCACGTATTTTATTAATCACTATATCAAAATAATTAAATGTTTAATTGACCTTCGAATCGCATATTTCTCAACGCACAGTTCATTTATGACAAATCACACCTTATAGAATTTCATATAATATGAGGAAAACGTTAGTAGAATATTTAATAATTATCTATAAACGGTAACATGGAAGTATATACATGTTTTGATAGATTTACACAAATCAATATTTATTATATGAAGCCTATGTAGATAAATTTTAATGAGATAATATTCTTGGATATAAGATACATCGTCGAAGCCATGGCAATCATATGACACTTACAAGGCTCTCTCACTACAATTAATAGTTTACAATTTTAATGAGTATGAGTACATTCACTATAAACAATATCTATGTATCGATATTACACAATATTACAGATATATCCTTTAATTATGGACAACATACATTGTACGCTTATCTCGAAATGTTACCACCGATTATAAATGGCTTTTATATATATTTTATAACGTAGAGGCATATTCTAACGATTCTTAGTAATAAACAAGGTTACAAATATAAGGTATTTACTAGGTTGTACATGATCCATAATATTCAGAATGAAGGTAAAATCTGAGATAAATTTTTGAAAACAAACGGGTTTTCATATCTATTGAAACCTAGTAGAGAGATTTGGAAAACATATTTGAATTCAAAAAGAGAATTCAGAATTTGTAAGATATTATTAGCAGTCATTTCTGACAATCATTTATTAAAGGCAGATTAAATTATAAATAATGAGTGTCTTCGAGAGTAAAAATGTTTATAAATTCAAGTGCATTACTATAAAATGTTAAAATATCAACGCGCGTCAAAGCATGCAAATAAAATAAGATATTAAATATTGAATTCAAACACTTAAAATGAGAATTCATACATCGTTAATATATTATCGTATTTCGTAAACAATATTTATGAGACTTACATTTAATATGAGCATTACGAATTCAAAGATGGAGACTGTAAAAATACAAATGATAACATAAAGATGTTTACAACAACATGATATATAAAACGAAATCATTATTTAATATGTATTTGCCATTTTTATACATAAAATATATTCATGTATAATGCATAAAAAAAGTTGAATAAATTACATAATTTAATTCTCTGATTGACATACGCAAATTTCAACTAAATTTGTGAAACTTTTTATCTCGATATTTTGCAAATTGAACATGTTTTGCCTTATAATATTTTCTGTCTCTTACGAAATCATTGGTGTATAATTTGAAATACACTGTGTATATATCAATATTAGAATATTCACATCGAGTTTTTGTCAATTTTGATAAAAATATTTATGATATTTGCGATATATGTCAATATTTGATACGCGAACTTCAGAAGCCATTCTTTGCGAAACATTACAAAATCTCATCGAATCCAAAATCTCTTATTATTATATTGTTTATTTCTTGAACATAATCTTCAAGCGTTAATTTTTAACATGTTGTGTCCGTATCTTAATTCATTACAAGAGTAATGATCAAATTTACTGTAAATTTTTGTCGCATTATGAGACCAAAAATATATATACCTCGTTCAACATTTTCTTTTGAAAAGAAGTTGAAATTACAATTCAAATAACTAAATTTAGTAGAAGGATGTACATTTTTGATTTGTGTAAGAAGAACAAGGTTGTATTACCCGAATCATCCGAGTAAATATTGTCCATTTTTTTTAATTCGGTAGCCTTGAACTCGAAAGCTCGTTTGTGTTGAATTAAGAACAGATTAGCTCTATCATTTTAACCATACAAAGCAGCCTCCAAGTGAACTCCATATTCTTGATAATTCTTTAGGATCCTAGTTTTCAGCTGATGTAAAGTGAATTTTAAGAAATTCACATGTGCTAATATTTGTCATAAACAATCCGAAAGATTTTCTGTAGTTTTGTGAATCGAATGCCATTATTAAATCAATTTTTATCAAATTTATCTTTACTGACAGAAAAGTATCGATCATGTTGATCAACGCCAATAAGTGCCTTTATTGAAATGTAAACTCTTACATGATATATATCATAACTATATTATGATACTCTTTCTGTACGTTTTGAAGCCTCTCATTTTTATTGTGAGAGGTGAGTGTTTTTACCATGTTTGTCTTTTAATTTTTCTGAATTAGAGAGAGCTATATGACACAAGTAAATAATATGATCATTTTAAACGTCATACATAGGAACTAATTTGGTCATAGCTTGAGTCTGATTGTATGCTATATATATATGTATCAATTTATGTAATTCCATGTAAAAACCAAACGATGTTTATTCATTAAAGATATGTTTTTACGTGTTTTTCCATAGTTCATAAATCTAAATGATGTTAATTGATTAGGTAATATGTTTGATAAATATTCGAAAATATCTGTTACTAACTTGATTTTGATTTTAATAAAAATCTTTTTTTTTTCATAATGTATTTTTGGGATTATGACAATATTTTTAAATATATTACGGCAGAAAAATACTTTTGATACATAGATATGATCATTTTCGTGTGTAAATTGAAATTTGATATAAGAAACCAAAGTTAATAAGTAATTTCTAATTCTAATAAAACTTTACAATTAAATAACCATTTAATATTTATTGAATTACAAATATAATTTGTAGTCATATGAGCACTAAAATACAAATAAATGACGTGAAATAATGTTTTTATAGTTGATTTTGAATGATAAGCAATAAAAATTGCTCTGATTATAAAACCAATTATGTAAATATAGCGGTTATCAAAATTTACAAAATTTAACGCCATTAATTGGATCTAGCGCCTGTCTAAACGATTATCTATTTATAATAAAAGATCCCAAATATACCGCATTTATTTTAAAATTGTCTTATATATAAACAGATCATATCCACATTTAATAATAATAACTTCTTTATAACTTCTCTTTCATCATCAGCTATGTTATTTGAATCAAACTAAGTAACTTTTATCATATTTCATACACAGCCAAAGCGACAAAATTGACAGATTATTATTTTTTGAATCTTTTTGATAATATTTAATATTCTAATTCTGAAAATCAATCAAAATATACAATTTCGATGTCTTTATTCTAATCTACACTAACCATGCTGTGTATATAGCCAATTATCAAATTAACTGATCATAATATTGATTACATATTTTTTATTTGAACGCATTAAATATAGTTAAACCATTAAGTAAACCTAATTTGAAAACATAGTATATTGCCTGCGTATAATAATAACAGAATTATTAATTCGATATAATAATTCGAACGGGGATTTGTCGAATTGAACAGAACCTAAACGATATTTTATTTTTAGTTAAATATCTGTATCTTCAGATATATATATTTTGTATTGCCTATTTATCTCCTGAAGTTTCTGTTTTAGTCTCAAATATTGTATCGTTATCAATTCAGAATCGATGATCAAACACGACACTGTATTTTGTAAAAAATTTTTATTTTATTTGCTTAATCCTTAAAAAAGTAAGTGGATATGTTATCTATTTCACAGTGTTTATTAGAAGAATCGCTTTATATTTCTGTAACGGTATCAAATTAAAAACATATTTGAAAACATGCTTTTATATTAGATATCAATATAATAAATTCTCTTAACCCTATGTTTTGCCTCCGCATTGTAAACGTTCATCCTTTATTCAAACATTTTCTTGTTAATTAAAGATATTTATTGAATAGATTTTCATATTTTAAGTTAACACAAACGTTAAAAATGGAAAAAATGATAATATGAACAATTTTCAATGTTTTATCGATGCTTAGTATAAAACAAATAAATGTTATTTTATTGTAAAATGATAAATGCAAAATCGTGTACCTTTAGAGTAGGAAGATAGAAATTTTTAGTTCCAAATTCAAATTTCAAGCTCTTTTGGATATATCTGTTGTTAAATATTTCAGCCTAGATCTTTGCATATTAAAATCAGCAGCTAATTTATGAAAATTTTTCGTAAAATATATGCCATCTGTCAAACAAGATATTTCTGATAACTTTAAATTTTTATAGAATAATTGGTATTTTGGGATATACGAGTATTTAGAGAGCGATTTTTACTATGATAAAAAATATTCCATATTTAAAATATATAACTTTTTATTTATACATAGTTTTCAACAAAAATAGATATATTACAGGCAGAATTTAGAAATATATATTTCGAATTTTCAATCAATATTTAAACCATTTCACCAAAATCGACATATTTCGATTCATGGTCGTGCGATTCTTAATTATTTTATATAATTATAAAATTTTTTTTAATAAATTCTAGACTTTAATGCACATTAAAAATTAGTTACATCATTTTTCGTCTGAAATAGCCGTTTACTACGATGAAATTCATAGAGATCGAAATTGACATTATTATATAAAGTGATAATAAGAAAGATAATAAGCTCCTAGAAAAATTATATCTCGATAAACTGTAGCGAATTGTATATTCTTGAATTTGAATGAATGTTCTCATAGATTTTAAAGATAGAATATATATGAATATAAATATTCTTATGAATACCATGTAAGAACCTTTGAATGTCATCATCAGTACGTCTGCCATTTTGGGAAAAAAATGTGGTATAAATATATTGATCGAGGTCTCTTTTCATGTGGTGATTTAAAATTATACAAATATGCCATGCAATACAGTGTGAATATATATATATATATATATAATTATATTTTCAATAAACCAACAATTATCGAGATTTATGTTAAGAGGTTTATCATAAATATTTTTTCACTCTCGTTGTTCATTGATTCTATTTTACACATTTTTTTCTTACCTTAATAGATATAGAATCAGCACTATCCACCTTCTTGGAAATGTATGTTACAAGCTATATAATTTGATTGTTAGCAATGAATTACCTAAAGTTAAATGGCTTTGAATTTTATCGAATATAGTTTAACTCGTTACGAAATATTTAATATCGATTTGATGATAAGTCGACATTATTAACGTTTTCATTGACATTCAACATTGAGATATAACAACTAGCACGTTTACATATATTATATAAACTTCCGGTCGTGAGTGATTTCGCCTTAAACAATATGAGATATTCCCTAACAAGGTGTCATTATGAGTATGGCTAGGGATTTTGACCTAGGTTTATTGTTACGAAACCATAAATGGTATAACATTTGCCACCGATTCATCCCAATATTTTTACTCAGATAGTTTTGCGATAAACTAGTGGCATTATTTTAACTTGCAAATATTTTATTTGTATATATTTAAGGGTAGAGGATACCCTGCGATCCATTGACGTTTAAAATTTCTCAATACAAGATCTATTAACGCCATGCATAACAATAGCTACTGTAACATATGAGAATTTTGCCATAACAACATTTATATAATCTAGAGAATGAATTCAATATTTTCAATGTTTTTCTATAACAATACGTTCTCAATGTAATATCGATGTTTAAAATATTTTGAATTTAAGCATTCAATAGAAATATCTATAATTTTTGTGAAGATTCAACACTTTTTGAAATTTTTAAGAATGATTGAATATATCTATATAATTTTCTATAAACATAGAATGAAATCATGACTATGAAAATGATGTGCGTCTATCAAAGTTGTGAAATTATCTAGATAGACAACATGATACTAAAAAAATAAATATATCACTTTGATTCATTTATCATATGGTTTTTTTTAAGAGCCTCATGAATTAATTTTCTCGTGTATAGAACGCTCATAAGTTTGAATAAATATATTAAAATCGAAATTTAGTATACAAATCTCACTCACCTCACTCAATCAAATATATTAAATTATATTTTGTTAATTTACAGTCAAATATAAAGCAATCGAATCTTAAAGACGTTTGATAAGATTCGGACAAATGTAAGAAATTTTTTATAAATATATATAAAATATATAATATTACTAACATCTCATATACATTTATTTAATAATTCATTATATATTTAATAAGCATTTTAATGAGGATTATTTGACTCTTTAATATTATACTCGAGTTGCTATAACTTAACAGATGTTGAATTATACGGATGGATTGTTTAAATACTTGATAATTTACGCATTATTTTATCAATAATAACTTTCCAACTGCTGACTAATTCTATCTACGAACCATTACGACTCTTATTACAATAATCAGCATTATTAATTCTTAATTCGATGGTCTTTAAATATGCTGTATTTTGAAATCATTAGTAGTCGTTTATTTTTTATAGGGTTGTGATAATATTATACCAAACAAGCATTCAGGTTTTATTTTGAACAATTCTAATTTGTCGTTTCGGCACCATATGTATGTATGTAAGGTTCCTCATAATTTATGTACCCGTATTTTTTTCTCTAGATTGGCGATATAGAGTTGATATACCAGCAATACTTAACTTAAATATTGCCTTGCCTCTAATACAGAAATTGAGAAAGATATTGTCCATTATACATCACAAATATTTTTATCTATAAAATACAAAAAAATGTTTAAGTTTTACAGAACGATGGGTATATCAAATTGTCATATACGGCGACTGTGCAAGTAAATTATTACATCCGTAGAATTTTTTATGAATTCATTTATCAAAAAAATCTCATTATATGAGGTTTGAATTTAAAATGATTTTGATGCAGTCTTTGATGTGATGGATAAATATTAGAGTTATATATTATTATTATAAAACTGTATATCGCTATCAATAATTTTAAAAAAATGTTATTTGTTTGAATTATCTATTATCATTTATATTTTAAACACTTATCCTACGATTCCATGAGATGGTTTATTTCAACGAAACATATTTTTCATTAACTGTTCTACATTTATTATGAAATTAATTGATTTCCATCAATCTATAATTTTCTTCTATGCTTGATATCGACTGATCAATACGTGCCTATCCATACACTTGATATTTTTTTTGACGATGTAACTCTCTAAGTTAGAAACTGAATACATATCTGATCTCTAATTTGGATATTGAGGATTGGCGGTTCGCCATAATCATTAACTGACATGATTTATTTCTTCTGGGGTCTTTATGTTTAAGTGTAAAAAACCATAATTTTTGGAAATGTTTCGATTAACCTTTCGATAAAATGTTAACAAATTTTTACCATTAAATTAATCGAGGATCATATAAAGCATTTATCTTCATATATTATTAATAATGATAGAGTCCTTTTTTTGATTAAAATACTATTGTATTTTTTGATGATGAATCTACGGAAGATAATTGACAAAATATGTGCTGCGTTATGATTTTTAAGAACGTTATCTTCAAACGCCTCACCCCAGTAAAGGATCGATGATTCTAAGCTGATTTTCTGGATCTCTTTTGATCCAGCTTAACATTAGGGATATAATAAAACACGAACTATATTTAAGATATTCTTAGAGCCAGTAACGTAAATGGAAATTAAAATTTAAACGAAATATATAGCAATAATTCTTTGTTATGGCTGCAAAACTTATATCCGGAATAGGATTTCTATTATATATTATGAGAAATTGTTCATGATAAAAATTATGTACGTATTTTCTCTATTTGTCTACTGCAGACCATTAAGATCAATCTCAATTCACTCTGTAAATAAGTGATAAGGTATTCGTCAAAAACTTTCATATATTTTGGGGGTATATTAAGATATACACATATATTGCACGACTCAGAGTAGTTTATTTTATCTCTTCTGTTGAAGGGATACTATAACATACCCTCGACATGCTAGAGGATTCGTTTATACATAGGATATGAATGTTCATAAGCATACTATTTTCAAACCATAGCAAACAAATGATAGGGAACAAAGTATCTGACACATATTCATGAAATACAGTTATATCCAAAATAATTATCACCTCAAAGAGCCAAATCATATAAGAGTGAGTAACATCAACATATTTATCGTCTCCATGCTAGGTTTACTGCAGAATTTACACTTTATATGTCCCAACAATAGAGGAATCAAGAGATATATAATATGATTATCATTCAACACTGCGGCTATATTATTTCGAATCTTTAATTGTAGAAATATTTTGTAATTAAGAATATGTCCGAATTATGAATAAAGCACTAGCGTTTATTCATGATCACGACCCTTATATACACAAATTTTTATTAATATTTGCCGAATATATCAATATATCTGTCTATCAGTTAACCTATGTCTTTTGTTTCTTGTATAGTATTAATCGTGTCATGATCTGTGAGAATAGTGAAATTCATTCATATGATATGAATTTATTTAATGACCTTATGATTCCAAGTATTGGATTAGTATTAAAAGATATATCCTGTCTGTTGCAGCAGTCTGAATGGCAAAGTTAAAGATAGAGTTATATAAAATTTCATTAACCTAGGATATCCCTGATGATATTTCTGTCATAGGTTTATCTGTTACAAAACTAAATGTTTTTGAACAGCATAAAACTTCGCTCTGATTCACAACATATTTACTTAGTAGATTATCATTTATTTCATATTTTTTTAGACTCTCTAATGAACTGTGATTACCTAGGATTTCTCTATGATAACAATCATAAAAAAAATTATTGTTTAGTTTCGATAATAGTCAGTACAATTCTTGAAGTTTATCGAGGTATTTTGTACACTATTTATTTGTCAAATTCATGATTATTTTACATTTATCAGCATAATTTATAATACAAACCAACCAAAATATACGTCATAAAAATTTTATTTATTGTCTGAATATGGAAAATTTTCAAAATTTTAATTTTATCTAACATTTGCAAGCCATCAAAACCAGACTTCAATAATTCAATTGACGAGAATTTTTGCATAGTCTATTTAAAGACATCACAATGATACTCCAATATTTCAGAATAATATATATATCTGATATATAACCGTATATATGGTATCAGATACATTTGAATGCATATGAACAGTATTTTAAAAATATAATATTCTAAGGTTAATAAAACGACGATATATCATTTTCGGCTTCATCGAAACTGATCTGCCAGTAACCAGATAACTATATATGAATATAAAACTATCTTTTACATTCTATAAATGGTATAACGTCATCAATTGTGGAGAACAATACTCTGCTAGGATGCAGTCTGCTTTTAAAACTTCACAAAATCAACTCAAAACAAAAACTAAATGAAGTCTTCCATTATAACCATATAATTTTCATACATCGATTTTGATATAGATATCCTACAGCGAACTCAAAATTTCATTTTATAAAGACATTAGGTTTGCGACGGAAACAAAGAGAATTCTCGCATCCATAAGTGAATAAATTCTTGTGTCTTTTGTACCTTAAAAATTATATATCAGATTGTATTTTCAAAATTGAAATGATCATCAGATATAATTATCTAAATATTCGCGTAACAATTTTCAAAAATATATTAATAATATTTTGATGTTTCTAAACAATTATATTCAAATTTAAAAAATTTTCATAGCTATTATAAATCTATGAAACTTTTATCGGTAGTTTTTTTGTATAATCAGTTGTTTGATCTTCCTGTTATGATTTCTTTCAATCAATTGCTTGAATAGCACTTAAATTAAGAAATTTGATTAAAAAACGAATACAAAAATATATCACAATATAGATAGTCGCCGTATTAAAATAGGAAATAATTTTCAATTATTATTTGTCTGAATCAATTAAACATGTTATCTTTGTATTAAATTAAAATTAATTAGCCGGTTTAATACCTTTGTGTTTTTATTTACGATAGAAGAATCTGATATAATTAGATCAGTTAAAATATATAAGGATCAACTTTTCACAGACCCATCCACATATATCCGAATATAGTTTTAATTCCGATGGAGAGTTTTGGCAAAGATTTCTCGATTAAATAATAACTGATAATATGCTTTAGATAGCATTTTTGATCAAGTAAAACGCACATCCTAATGCATTCTTCAATTTGTTTTTATATTGATCACCCTTACCATTAAGATTCACATGCAAAATATCTTTGTATAATAACATCTTTAATCAGTCCATGAATTTCTCTATTTTAGTTTTTGAAGTATCAAAATTCTTGTTGTCGCATTAGAGGATGATTGTTTGATTAGTCTAGTATAGTATCCTATATTGCATCTAGGAAAATTTTAATTCGTTTAGTCATTATCTCTTCTAGATAATTAAAAAGATATAAGATAATTTGATGGATAGATCTCACGGTAACACGACAATACATAGAATCAAATACATAGAACGACAATACATAGAATGACATTACATAGAACGACAATACATAGAACGACANGGTGGTTTCAGTTGAACGCAACAGATACAAAGATCAAAACCAAAGGCTCGCTAATATTTGCAATACATATAGAAGGGAGAATATCATAGGATATCTACGAAACATTGCGTATAATATTACAATATAATAAATTATTTTATATTCTTACACTCTGTTTTATCATAGTTATTTCCGATTAATATGTTTTGTAACTTTTAACGTATAAAAAAAATATAAAGTTATGAAAAGGTAAGTAAACTGTGGAATTTTATAAACGCAATCTCAAAGAAGAATGAAATATGTTATAATTTTAGAAATTCTATTTCGTTTCGTTCTATGTATTGTCGTTCTATTTCGTTTCGTTCTATGTATTTTCGGTCTATGTATCGTCGTTCTATGTAATGTCGTTCTATGTATTGTCGTTCTATGTCGTATCGTTCTATGTAATGTCGTTCTATGTCGTGTCGTTCTATGTATTGTCGTTCTATGTCGTGTCGTTCTATGTATTGTCGTTCTATGTATTTGATTCTATGTATTGTCATGGAATCAGATCTCACAGTCACTTAAATGATTAGGCCGCGACATAAAATAATATATCTCGTTTGTTTGAATTGTTATCAAACGCAAACTAGTAATGTTTTGTATGCTTCATGGCAAACTCTCGGTTTCTGATTTAAATTTGGCCCATTATAGCAGACAATATTTTTTGATGAGAACACACAATATCGTTTATCGAATGTCAAACGAATCAAAATTTCTCACTCAATTTCTTTTTTTTGATACAATAATTTAAGATAGTTGATTACGAACGTATCCGCAACATATTAGTATTGTCTCTATAATGAAGTATACGTATAGCTTTTTATTTTTGCAGGAATTTTCTGATCTATTTTACGTGAAAATGATTAATATTTCCATTTAACTCCACAATCGATTCAGAAAATTTTTTTTATCATGCTATTGTAACAACTGACATCACTCAATACGGAATACAAATTTATTCAGAATAATAGCTACAATCTCAAGTATTGTTTAATATATATATATATATATAGGTGTGTTTTTCGATATATAGAAAAATATAACATATCTTTTTATCATTTCTTTCATTTCTATTTAAGCTTTTTAATGTTGGCAACATTATTTCACATTCGCAAAAATATACTCGCAAAAAACATGATTGTTTAACAATTTATACAAATCTGAAAATAAACCTCCTCCGTTATCAGCGAAAAAAGATATTTATTATTCCTTTCCAAAAATCGTATAAATTATAAGCTTGTAAAAAGTTTATCAGATTTAATCACTGGCGTATAAAAATTTGCATCAATGATATCATCTCTTCTGTTTTAATGAGCTAAAATATAAAGGGGGGCCCCTTTTTAATTATATATATTTTTTAAGAGAAATATGAGTTTAAACACATTTGAAAGCATATATAAAAAAAACGATTTTTTTACCTTGATAATATTGTTTCATGTGTTAAATATATTGAATTAATGGAGAATCCCTCATGATATAGTTTACTTATACAATCCTACTTTATCTTTCAGATATTTAAGAAAAGTATGCATCTGTTCCATACATTTTGATTACCAGAGGAAATCTAATAAGATTTTCTATTTAATATATATATATACGTTTATAATATATCACACATCTGATTTTTAATATTTGCAAACACAAGGTACTTCAAACCAGTGACATGTAAGGTCAATCTCTTGATGGTATTAAAAAAGTCAATAATGTCATTTATTATTAGAATCAAGAATATACTTATTAAAAGTCTATTATCAAAATCGAATACATCTATATCAATATACACTTCTCCTTGTATAAATCAAAATTTTTCGAGTTATAAAATATTGGTTATTAATAAATTAAACATTCAAAAGTAGCATCTGACTAACTTCCACATTCTTAGCATAGGTCTATTGCGATAATTGTACGATAAATAAAAAATCATATAATATTTAATAAAATATCAAAAATTAATCATTTGTAATTTCTAGACATCACACACATTTTTTGGTGTTTTGAAAGAATCAACAATTTCTTTTTTTTTGGATAATTTAAATACTTCCAATTTTTCAAATTTGTAAATTCTTGTATTCCTTTCTTCATATACATATTTTTATGACTGATATTGTGTATAAAATATACTCCACCTGGATTGTTCTCAATTCTATCACGCAAGGTGATCTTATTGTTTTGCGACACAAAACCATGGTGGTATCCATATCAGATCCCAGAACATAAAACATGCTTTGTTTTAACATTTTGACAAATGTACTATTCGAATGATCATAAACATGATATATCCATTCTCTAACCTGAAAATAAACTGAAAATACATTTCAAAACACGCCCTTAAAATGATTTATGTTTAATGTATTTTGGAAATATATATTTCTTTTGAAATCTGTAATTTCTGTAATTCAATTTAAACTTATTTATATTCTAACAGAAAAAGTTCTTTGGAGACAATGATGTAGATCAACATCCGCTATCACAAAAATTTTTTCAAGATCATTTGTAATATTTGATGATGTATGGATATTTTTTGGTTTATATTCTTACATACTTAATTGGGTTGTATATCCATCAATATTTTGATCTGTTATAATGTATCCGCAACATAAACACTGACCTCTGAAATATATTTTTTGCCGATATAACCATCTGATTTTTACGATTCATTTTCATATTGATTATATAATTCAATAGATGTACATATCTATTTTTTGAAACTTGATATGATGACTCCGATTCTTAATCTCTTTAAATGAACGAGACATTTCCTTTATCTATCGAATTGATGTCAATTCGCTAAAAAAATTTTTAGAATGTAATAAGGAAGCTTATATCTTCTAGTTATATTTAATCTCATCCAACTTTGCAGTCAACAAAAGCGAATATTTTCGTCAACCATACACGTAACACCATATATTCACGTGCGATGAACATGCCTTCTTTACATGGAAGAGAAGCATAAATGCAAAAAGATATTGATTTACAGTTTGTTACGTCTGATAAATCAGTACGCTTATTTATATCTGTAACATAATTTTAGGTTGCTCATTCGGGAATTTTGATTTCAATAAATAAAATTTTCAGATACTGGACATCCCCGAACGTACCGTTAATTGAGAACATGAATTGGATATGTGAGATGAAATATTATTTATGTTGAGAGAGTAATATTTTATTAAACCATACAGCAGGTTTTGTTGATATGATGGTTTAAATTAGACTAACCAAATTATCGTTATCGCTACTATCCGTTTATTCATTTTTTATATGCCGAAAGAATCATCGAATATACTTTGGATGAACAGTTATGAAATTTATTTCAATTTTTTTTTCGTTCATATTTATTGACGAATCATTAATATTGTTGTGTATGAATTTTTCATTTATAGTACAAGATAACTCAATTAGATATTTTAAAATATTATCAAAGATCCATAAAGATATATATAGGACATATATTGAAATAAAATAATATCGAAAGATTATATATTGATATAAATATTCGATAATAATTGAACAAGTAAAATTTTATTTTTGAAACATTGTTTAAATAGTGAAAAGAGACAAATTAAATAATAAT
>JWZT01003207.1:113573-140649 GCA_000827895.1 Thelohanellus kitauei | reverse complement strand
CGGTCGCAAGTTAAGCCAGACGGAGGCGAAATATAGCACTACACACAAGGAAATATTAGCGATTAAGTGTTCCCTGGAAAAGTTTAGGCCATACCTATTAGGCAGACATTTTATAATCGAAACCGATCACAACCCACTAGTTTACTTATCGAAATTCAGGAATACCCACGATCTTCATTCTAGATGGCTAATGTATATTAGTTCATTTAACTTCACGATCAGGCATATTCATGGTTCTAAAAACATGATAGCCGATTCCTTGAAGCGATACACAGCGAACGCCTTATCTCTTGAGCATCTTCAGGAACTGGGTTAAGAGATCAAAGATATGGTTCTGTTTCTGTAAAATAACTCGGATCGTCGTTATTTTGACATATGCAAGGATCATGACTTGTGGAGGAATAGGAAAAGGCTGATTATAAACAAGAATGTGTTATATTATCGAAACAGAAACGGACTCGTTTCAATTGTCGTCCCCGAATCATGTCGTGAACAGTTAATAAGGTCCTACCACTAAATCGATACTGTTCATGCCGGCGTTGACAAGACGTTTTCAGTTATTCGTGATAGATATTTCTGGCCATTCATGTAAAAAGATATTGAGAATGTTGTTTCGTGTTGTGATCTCTGTCAGAAATTTAAGAGAGAAAATAATAAACGTAAAGCTCCATTGGTCACGATGATAACTTTGAACAAGTTTGAAGTTTGGCAATCGGATATTTTAGGGCCACTTTGCCAATCTAAGAGGGGAAACCGATACGTTATCCTCTTTAAAGATCCATTCACGAAGTGGGTTGAGGCATTCCCGTCACCAAATATCGACTCCGGAACAGTAATGAACTGCTTAAAGCAAATAATATCGCGATTCGGGGTGCCTAAACGCCTTCATACCGACCAGTAAGCGCATTACGAATCGAACGCAGTTCAGACATTTCGCAAAGAGAGAGGAATAAATAAAACCAGAACATCGGGGTACCACCCTGAGGGAAATGGCCTAGCTGAACGGGCTTTACAGACATTCAAGCTAAAACTTAAAATGCTCTGTTCAGACAATCCTGAGAATTGGGACACTATGGTATACCATGTATTATTGGCCATAAGATCTACACCATCAAAGTTTACAGGGTATAGCCCTGCAGAGTTGGCATATAATACTTCTTTAAGAACTAATACCGACGCCGACATCATGCCAATGGATCATAAAACAAAACCCATCAGTGATTCACAGTTCGATCAAACGAGGATGAACATAATAAAAAACTCAAAAAAATACAAAACGCATTTTGATAAATCGTCTGTATCAAAAGTATTTCTAAATGGAGACAAAATATTACTTAAGAGGCCAGTCACTTCAGGGTTTGAGCAGAGATACGATGGCCCCTTTGAAATAATCGAAAGTAGACCTCCAAACTACGTGATAGAGACGAAGGAAGGTAGGCTATTGAACACCCACCATAATCGGTTAAAATTGTATAAGGAAACCACTGGCGAGATGAAACAAATGATCACGAACATCGATGACGAGGATGATGACAAGGAGACAATCTCAATGGAAACGGCAAAAGGAAACTCACCACTGGAAGCAAGACGAATCATTAAAATTCCTCCGGAAAATTTGAGTTATGTAAAAAAATATTTGCCTAGCATTTTTAAAAGGGGAGGGATGTCAGAGGATCGAACGCGAACGCAAGAGAACCGCCTGCCGCAGAGGTCTAAATTCAATGGACAGTCAGAAAGAGCCAATCGCATAAATTCTGACAAAATCGATAATATAGTGATACTAGATAGTGTGGATAATTTTTGAATTACAACATGTATATACATGACGGTGTTATAAAGACGAGTTTCAATTCTGTAAACGTCTTGAAACAACGACTCTCACAAGTGATATATAGGAAAATGTTTACTCATATTTGGGAAAACAATAATTTTCGAAGAAAATATATTTTAATGCTTGTACTCAGATGGTGCTTCCAGTATTCTAAGATATATGTCTATATTTCAAAGTTAAGGTACGGAATAAATCGATATAATCCATTGAAAATCACTAAATGATTCACCGAAGAATATTAAAAACAAAAACAATGCGACGGGAATTACAAAACGTATGATTTCTGAGATTAATTTTGTAAATTTTGATCGATAAAATTGCGAACTGTTGACTTTTTACCAAAATTTGTAACGAATGAAAGACATCCAATACTGTTGTGCTTTTTCAGACATAATCGATATAATTTTTAACAGTAAAAGTACAAAAATTTTCCTATGATCTTCAAGAACTAAAACTTCTAGTAATCAGAAATACAAATGAAAGATCTAATCGCTGTATAGCGAATAATACGATAGGCGGAATATCACTTTTATGGTTGATATATTTACCATATTGAATGAATTAAATTTATCACTGCAAGCATAAGGGGGAGATGTCTCGACTATTCTTAAAAGATGTATTTCTTAAAAATGAAAATTCATCCTTGCCAAAAAAAATTAGAAAAAAATTTAAATTAAATTTTTGCCAAACATATTTGAGTAAATAAATAAAAAACATGTTTAATATGAACAAACAACTAAATTGATAATTGTTGTGTTTAAAAATTTTCATGTGCTTGGAGACGATATATAATTTTATTAATCTAGCTGATACCAATTTTGCACATGCAAAAAGTCAATTTACAGTCAAAGTTGAAGATGTTTCTGATATATCACGGAAATGTTTATTTAACTCATTAAAAGCGATGTTACCAAAACCGATTTGTATTCAATGCCAATTTAACGATTATGGATAAACTGCTATAAGTCTTTGTCGTGTATGTCTGAGACGGTTTAAGGGTCTCTTCTTCGATTTCCAATAACCTATCTTTGCGAAACTTGGTTTTGTTGCTTTTTATTTTTTCGATCAAAATATAGTATAAAACTTGTAGTATAAGATTAAGTTCTTTGTATTATTTCCAAATCAGTGCAAAGATTTCCACATCTTTTTAAACAACTACAAAATCAATTTTCGCAGTGAGGTTTACTTGGAAGCAAATATTGTAAAAACAAAATTTTATCAATATATCACTTTACTGCCAATTAATTGCTAAGGATATTAAATTGTTCATAAATATAGAGCATGAATATTGTGACTAGAGTTAAACGAAAAGTGAAGAATGCAATCGATAGAGATTAAATTTCAATTTTTATCAAATCAGAAATATATTTTGAACAATATTGTTTGCGTGTTGTTTCGTTAATAAACATTTAACTCGTGTTATGTTCTGTGAATAAAATTAATATTTTTATTCTGTATATCAATAATATATATTATTGTTATCAATTTGAAATTTAAAGAACTAACACAGGATTATGCCTGACATAACAAATTTTAAATGGAGATTGGAGAAATGGTAGAAGTGCTTAGGAAAAGGAAAAAGAGGGATGAAATTGGTCGTCGATCAATATATGCCGCGAACCTCAAATCTATATATTATATTTACATATTAGACAGAAAATATATAACTGAATGTCTCATTGGCATTGGAGATTTGGCAATAAAAAATTTTTGATTGGTACCGGAGAGCATACAAAATCAGATAAATGACAATATATGACCTTAAGTTGCACCAGTATTTGTACTGGAGACAATTCTATATCAATTCACAAATAATAGTCAGTATTATAACAAATTTTACAGCCGAAGACTCGATATTAATATTTAGAGGTTATATTTATTATTGAGAGAATACTTGTATTGAAATTTTAGTAGGAGATATTTCATGCATAAATTAAATATTTTAATATTCAATATTATTTATCAATATATTTTGTATCTTAAGTTTGTATTCATACAATCAGTCGTCACCACGAAGACAATATTAAAGCATGTTGCACCAATAAAAAGTTCTTCATATGTACACATGATTGACAGAGGGTATAGCTGCTTCTAAATTTAGTTTAAATACATCAATATTTTGAATAGTACATTTTTTAACGAATTTATATATGTAATCTCTACATTATATACTTAACGGGATTTAAATCTGGGATGTTGGTTGGCCATTGAGTCTGTCCAATTAAAAATGTTTTTCTTTAATTTTTCTGGATTATATCTTCGTTAAACCTATCAAAAAAATATTTTCTGGAAACATCTAATGTTTTTTCGTTGTGTTTTTTAAGTTAGATATTGTTGTTCCATTTGCATTGAAAACATTTATTTCTAGATCATATTTAAATATTTGATTTTCCGATCTTTATGTAATATTAGTGTTCTTTGTGTATTTGGGAATCGGTGTGTGTTTACAACTAGAGTTTATTGACCGAAAATAAGCTGTTCTAAGTTATTTATATTTTTCATTTTTGAGAATAGATAATTGTCTTTCAGTTCAGGTTTTTTGAATCATATAGCTAGTTGAGAAACATTTTCTTATTAATCTATCTGATGATGGTTTACACCATTTCCATGTAAAATATATTCATAAGCCACTTAGATTCATGTTCCAATTCTGAAAGCGAAATACGTGTAATTATCCTGTCTATATCTAACATTAAACGCTACGCCGCAGATGAGTACTCTTGTGTATTTTTTGAAATATTATAACTGTATAAAGAGACAAATCACGCTGTGTGTCTGTATCTTGTATTTGTTTTGTATATTCATGCATTTAACTGCTATATATTGCGATTATATTTTGTTAAATGATATATGTTTGACTCAAATAAAATAATTTGATGAATTTAGGGAAAAAAATCTAAGCGTTAACCTGGTTTTGCATGCGTTATGCTTATAATATGAAAATGTTCATAGAAATATCTTAACAAAATAGAATAAGAAAATATTCAAAATTTTTTCTTATATCATAATTATATATTTAAGGATATTAATTTAAAATATTGCACCGTATGAATAATATTTAGGTGTTTTATAATGCAATTGAAAAATAAGGCACTTTTATGGAACATTCTTTTATATGTATTCACAAGTTGTTTTTAATCATTAAGCTGTAACAAGTTAGAAATTGAAATTAAAATATGATTTTGTTTAAATATTGTAAATTATATAGACGTTACATAGGTTCTATGAATTTTTGAAATAGGATTCGATATAAATTCTAAAGCATATGATAAAAAAATAATTGACTAAAAAGATATATATTTTTGTTAATAATCGAGTATATGACTTAAGTGTGTCAAATGGATTCCGATGTATGTATAAAGTAATTTACATCTACCAGTCTTAGAGATTGATTTGGCATTTTGTGTTTCACATCTTCTATTCAAAACATTTTCGAATATTTTATAGGATGGAAGTAAATATATATATATGAAAGTTAAAATATATGTGAAAGATACTAAGTCCTTTTTTTAATTCTGATTCTAACGATTTATACTCAAAATATTCTTAATAAATTACCTCAGTATTGACAGTACAGTAAACATTTTATCCATTTATTAATAAATCTAGAAATGCTAATTTTATTTATTTTTCTAAAACCTAGCAGGCTGTATTTCTAGTTATAAAATAAATATATTCACAAGGAAAACTTCAATCAATCTATATATATCACATTACACTTTAAATCTTATTATTATACAGCATTTTATCAGCTCACTAAACATATTAATCATATATAATATGTACTCTTTGTTATTAATCAACAAACGATATCTTTAAAGCTGAGAATAGAATCATTATAATATGGTATTTTAAATAGCAATTAATTCTAAACCATTTTCCATTGTTAGCTTCTTTGATATTCTTGTTATAGAAATGAGGAATACCTTGATGCTGATATCTTGAAAATGTTCCGATTGGCGAATAATCTGTTTTCGTATATTTTTATCTGCATACATCTCCTAAATGCGATTGAAAGTCCGTAAACAAAGATCACAGCCATTAATGTGATCATAATTTTCAAACTGATTGGCATGACTTTCTTGGTTATTATGACTGGGTAAATTATTTGCGCAAATGGGCTACAAGAAATATTAAATATTTGGTTGGGACATGCAGCGACCTGATAATAAATAGAAATACCTTGCATTCAAGGTGATTCTTGTTATCGAGTTCATACCAGTTCTGAATAGTGAAATTTCTATTGATAATCAAGCTACCATGGCATTCAATCTCAATTATGGATATTTTTACATAATATATCCTTGGCACACAGAGATAAGGATATGCATCCCATTTCAGCTTATTATTTTCAGAATCATAGGCAAGATTTTTGGGAGCAAGAAACTTTGGAGGTATATATTGATATGTGGCATGTTGGATGTTATAATTTATTGTGTTTTTAGCAATTATCAAGTAACTTCCACAGTTTTCATGACCGCCAACATCTATACTAGCTTTTGTAACGATTTCGTGTATCAGAATACTTTCATCATTACTTATGATAATTGGTAAAATTACCGATCAATAATTGTCACGAGAAATGAATGACTAGAGTGTTCAGCCTGCCAGGAAAATTCTATGTGCCCGTTATCTCTATGATTTAACGTAATTGTTCGAGAAAAGTTTTGAGAATCTAATTATAATATCAATTACAGCAAATTTGGTTTTCATCTGATCCATCGCTGCAGTCTACAACTCCGTCACACATTTTTGAAACACAAACACGTTCATCATTAACATGACATTTGACGTAGGCGGCTTCAGGACAGAAATCAGAACCTAATATAAATATATAAGACACTTTTAGACATTTGTAAATTTGGAGCACAGCCTCCAGATTGACGACATATATCTCTTTGGGTAGGGCAATCCCGTCCTTCCTTCCCAATACCTGATCCAACAATGGGACATTTTTTTTCCCTTAAATTATAAAACATATTTATATTTTATACGCGTAACAATAAAAAGTCATTGCATGCTATTTATTAAAATTACCACCAAAATTACATCTTTTTATACATGGGAGATAGATGATGTCAAATTCGGTATTAAAAAAAATTCGTTTATAAAATCTTCAAATGTATGTTGGTCATTTATTAAAATATCAGATCAAGATTCTTTATCTGATAAAGAATTTTTAACATATTAATAATATTATAATTTAATAATATATCATATAAAATGAAAATTAAATAATTATTTTCAAATATATTATGTAAAGCACCACATAATATATTTAATATTTGATTAGATTTCTTAATTTAACCTATTAAATCATGCTTTTTTTCATGTTCAACACATAAAAATTTGATTAATTAGAGTTAAAAAAGATATTTTGGACATATGTGAAAACTGGTTTAAATATAGAATCTACAATTGCCTATGAGTTTGATGCAAATTTAAATCTATTTTAAATTTTTAACAATAGGAAAACAGTTTAAACTTGAATTTCTGCAGTCTTTCAAATCACATTTTATTCAAATCAAACCGAATTCTTTTAAAAAATAAAGTCGATCAATCAGAGGTTTATCAACAAAGCCTTTAGATTGTTTATGTCAAAAATATTGAATTCGTTTTATTTGTTATTAATGATACCATATGTCATAAACCGCATCATATTCTTTAAATTTGCAATACTTATGATAAAATATAATACGTTTATAGTGAAATATTCAAATATTATAAGTTCATTTGGGTGATTATTTGCGAATATTCCATATATTATTACTGAATTGTTCAATTAAATAACACATATCAGTTAATACCAAACAGAATAATAGAGCAAAATGAATCAGCAAAACTCGATATTAATATATGAATATTAATATTCTTCAATATTATTCATAAATTCTCCGACCGTGATAGGTTGATATAATTTTAATTAAACGATAATATTAGTGTAGATATAGATGTTTCCCACAAATTTGATAAAATTTTTATATGCACGATGAATAACGTAAATATATTTTATATGCAGTGAAATTTTAATCAATAATCTAAAAACTATTTTCCTATGATTTTCAAATTTTTAAATGCATTCACTTCATGGACTTATAAGATTGCAAAAGAAATTTATTTAATCGAAGCTTATCATGTACAAAACGAGGTTAAAGATGCGATATTATTTTTACTACCTTAAATTGTTTAACTTATGTCCAACTTGTATCATACAACAAACCAGAATTATCCTGGACCGTATTTTACAGCCAAGATATATAAATATATATTTTTAATATTAATTCACATTTATTAATGTGTCGTTGATAATGGGACAATTTCGTGTTTCAACAGACAGTATAGTACTCAATTTAATGTGTAATGCTTCAAATGGTAGAAGAACACAAGAGGATTATACTCATGCGTATATTATTCAAATGTGGAACTAAGTAGCAGATGAGTATGTTTCGATATAGATGTTATCTTAATCATACTATGTAAATTATTTAGAATATTAGAATAAACAAGCTGTATAGTAAGAAAACTCAGAAGAGAAGAATCATCATATGTTTGGATAAAATATTTTAATCGTATAATTTCTGACTAAAATGTCAATAATTTCGTCTTATTAACAGAGAAAAATTCGCAAAAGATCGAGACAAATTAATATTTCACGAATTTCATACAAGGAATGGTAAAACAATGCACACAAGTTACGATGTTTTAAGCTAACGACACAATATAAAACTGAAAACAGAAAGAAATAAAAGATATTGACAGTCCAAGAATACTTCTTGATGTTTATCCAGGATAAAATTACAAATATTTCAACGAAAGCATAAAAGATTTCATTCGACCATCAAAATTACCAGCCAAGAGCCCAAATATATATCCTGTAGATAACAGGTTCCCAAATACGCGCTAGAGAGCAAAAAGTGGCTTTTCATCTGTTTAGAGGTTGCTTAAAAATCTCTAGATATTTTGATTCATTAAAAACATAAAACAAAATGAATTATTTATAGCACATTTTCAATATGCGAGTATAGATATTGTTATGGTTGTTAATTAATTATCTAATTCTCATTGAATTGTTAAATAACAGTTAAAAATTCTCCATTTTATACAAAATCAAAAAAAGTAACGTGCACGAAACTTTTTTATTCTATGATATAACTATTTTGTGTGAGTACTAAAGCAAAAATTTGACGTAAAAAGATTTGTATATACCAATATACCAAAAACATATCAATACATGAATGATTGCAGCAATATATTAATAATCGCAAAAAGCTCTAAATAGAAGATTCCATTTATCGTTAATTCTGTTCATATTGATCTGATAAGTTTTAGTTTTCTCTTAATCCATGTTTAAAACCTGTTATTTATATTCTGGCTTTGTGTTTTACGTCACAATATATTTAATCTTGCAAAGCCTTTGATACGATAAAAAAATTCAAAAATACTTATCAAATAATCTCACAATTCTTATTCAATGAAATAATTCGTATAATAAGATAAGATTCTCATGAAACAAATCAGTCTTTTTTTCAGAAAATAAACAAAAGATAAACAGATTGGTGTCTCTATTTCGTATTAATTTACTCTTGTTTAGTCTCTCTGAAATAAGTCCTTCATTTATGCAGCAGAATTTAAAATATATTATCTTAACATTGTTTTTATAAAAGCATTGTTATAAAACTAGAGAAAAACTATATCAGTTCACTTAATCTAACAATACGATCACAAGTCGAGATGAAGAGTTAGATAGGATGTTCATCGTGAATTTATGAACATATTAAAAATTAAAAATATAGATTCAATCAATATATTAATCAAATTAAATTTCTGCTACATCTCAAATCGCAGTTTTTTCTTGTGCAATTAATATCAAGTTTAACGTCATTCATGAAATGCTTTGAATTATGTTTTCATTCCAATACCATCGTAAGCAATATGATCGAATCTATTAAATCATATCAAGAGAAAGAAACAAAGAATGCTGACAATTGATTATCGTTTACACAGCGTGTATCTCTCTATAACGGATTAAATATATGGATATCTGACATTATTCGAACAGTTTCTATTTCGCTATATATTGAAATAATCAAACAATTTTTTCTAAAAGAAGTGATATGTCAAAATATTTCATAAATATTTTTCGAATTTTTCAAGAATATTGGAATAAAGTCGTTTAGAAGTCTAGAGTATAAAACGTTTCTTTTGGACTAAACTGACGAATACGTTGAAATACTCCTACTTTGATATGCTGTGGCTATCAAATTCAAAGGTATTGTCACGATTTTGGCCTCTGAGATAATGTATTTTTCTATTTATATCTGAAAAAAATGAATGATAAACAGTACGGGAACATATATTGATCGATGACTGTTTAACACATATGACATCATTTCGTTGACACAACATCTCATATTAACATTTTAAATTAAAGGCTTGAAAGCAATAATATACTATTCACTGATTTTCCTAGATGAAAGCTATTCATTGTCTATGAAAATGTGTTTGTAAATCGGGTATTGGACAAATAGAAAATTTATTAGCGTTTCTTACGAGGACGACATGTTTACTAGACAAAAATATTTTATATATTCTTGATGAGTTTTTTCAATTCAAATGTCATATGAATTAATTCGAGTATGGATTTTAAGAATTCTAAAAATTAACTGCATTGGGTCGTTATTATATACAAATTTTTTTACAGAAACTAAGATTTGCAAATTAAATTATAAACTACAATTAATGTTCAGTCATGAAATATATTCTCATTGAGAAGTACATATCTATACTCGATGTCTGTTCGTTTAATCATGACGTATCATTGTGGTGAATACTGCATAATGAACAGTTTCACAGCATGTGTTCGATCGCCGTTTGATACATTTGTTGATTAGTTTCGACAATAAAATGTTAGCAGTCATATTTAGAGAAGACAGTTATAATAAACATGCAATGTTCCAGACTCACAGATAATACCTATCTTTTCACTTATAATGAAAACTGCATCAGCGTGCGCATAAATTGAAAAATTAGTGTTGGAAAAAATTGAATTTTTGTTAGAAAATGATAAATACAGTATATATATATAATCAATATTCAAAAAAAGATATTTTATATTTCATATAGGAGCAGTGTGGAGTAAAAAATAAATTATATACTCGTGGAATCAAATATACCTGTTTCTCGCCGAACTTTCTAAAACGAATTAAGTTGCTTCACGGCTTATCAAGATAGAGAATTACTGTTTAGACAATACAGTATGTTGATTACTGAGTAAATTACTTTATAAATCTAAAATTCCTATTATTGACGAATCAAAAGAACAGCTGTAAGCTTGTTGTAGCATCAATCAATATGTGATAATATGTATTTCGCATATTGGAGAACAATCTATAATACTTTTCAAGGTATCAGATGTAATATTTTGAATATTTACTTGATGTTAAAAAATGTTAAATAATTTTAATTTAAATACAACAATAATAAATATATATGTAAACTAACTTACACCAATATTTCAATCAAATTATGATTACAAAATATATATAAAATCTTTTAAAATTTAAACAGTAAAATCGATTTTTCTTGCGTAAAATTAAGAATAACTTAAAGGTTTGTGATATGATATAAGCTAGACCCACGTAATAGAAAATGAATAGCTCCAAGTACTATCTAAGCATCAATCTGGTTATATACGTGGTTAGGTTGGATAAAATATTTTAATTGCCATATCTCAAAACATGTGATAAAAATATGTTAAAGATTTCTGTATAAATGGGAAAATATTATATCAATTATTGATAAAATCTTAAAAACGCTTATAATTAAATATATGTGATTTACAATTAAAACAACAAGGGTGTCACTTTTTTGGGACATCTCATATATTTTGAAAATATAAAACAACTATATTTGACATCATAACAGAGATAATATCATAACGATCATTAACGTCCTGTCCAATGAGGAAAATATTTGAAAAGTTTAAATATTTGATAATCATGAATATATTTACAAGAATACTACCGATCATTTATCGTGATTTTTAATATTATGAAAATATTTGTTTTAAGAAATATGTGAGGCTGTAGATGTATACAACATTTTCGTAGATAATTCAATATTCTGATTTTTACTTATAATGATATAGATTTGTTAATAATATAAAGAATTTACAAATTAATTTACGTATATCTAATCCGAAAATTTATTTGTGTAAATTATTCAATGATTTATAATTGTCTTTTCTAACCCACTAACCTACTTTACTAAAATTCGGATTTAAAGAATATTGAATTGTCATTAAATCGATTATATCATTCTTAAAATTTTGATTTTAAAATTTAGTATTTCGCCTCATTTTCGTATTGCGTTTAGAAACTACTAAAATTAATAATTAGAGATATAGCCAAGTATTACGAAAAATCGTTGAAAAAAATCATTAAAATATCAAAATATTTACAATTGACTAAAAATTTTAATTGAAAATATAAAAAAATACCACAATGCTTTTCATCAAAAGAACCACTACATTGTGAAATGTGACTGCAGATATGTTGAGGGTCAAGGCAGCGACCGTTGCATTTAACCAGACATTCCATATTCGCCTTTTTAAACTCTGCCAATATGCCTATTTTATATATAATGATACATCCATGCTCATCGCTGAAATCCGGGCAATTCAAAACTCCATCGCATACTTCTTTTGAAGATATACAATTGCCGTCTTCACAATTCCAACCAAATTTTGTGCAATTCCTTCCTGAAATCAAATAACTAAAAAAACCTTTACACTCTTTTCATCGCTATTATCACCACAATCATTATTCCCATCACAAACCACTGTCACTGATACACATTTTTTATTGAAACACTCAAACATATATTTGCCACATCTTGGATTAACTTTGATCAGGTGAAATTATACTTTGATCACAGTCTACTTCATCAGTACCGTAGGGACAGTCTTCTTTACCGTCACATATTTGCTCGAAAAGTACGCAATCAGTGCTGTTTAAACACATAAAATGACCAGCGGAACAAGCTGAGTCGTCATTTTATATTACATTTATTGCAATCAGATTCATCGGTTCCATCTCGACATTGCTTTTTTCCATCACATCGATAAATTTGATTCATACATTGTGTATCAGTACACAAAAATTCATTGCCTCTGCAAACTATATGATAATATAGATTTACTTGAACAATCGCTAACATTCTTACATATGCATTTTCCAGTATTCTCATCGAGAATCAATTTATCAGGGCATCCACATTTTAATTTTTTATCCTTGGTCGTCGTACAGAAGTATTCGCAGTTTGAATATTTGCAAGCATGTTGTGCAACTAAAATTTGAAACAGAAACGATTATATATAAGATTGAAATCGATATGATATATTTACAATAAAATACAATCTTTCGATAATTCGTTCTCATTTAATATAATTTGACTATACCGAATATATATCGACATAATTCATGGAATTAAAATATTTACGTATGATGATGGTGCCAAATTGATTTTGAATCTTTGTGGTGTTTCTTATCATGTATTCTTATTATTTCATATAATTTTAATATATTTATGTTATAATCAGTTATTATGTTACATCAACACGTGCATTGGTTACATTTATATGATGATATAAAAGTTAATATATAATAATAAGGGTTTCTATCAATTTATTTAAATAATTATGTTGTTTCTGTCTATTTTATGCTTTCTAATACCAAAAGAATCGGGATAGCTACTAATTTTTCAGTTTTATTGAAAAATCTACACCCAAAATAAAACTATCCAACATTATTTGAAATTTGTCTTTTTTTTCAAAGTAGCCAAAGATTTATAAAAATATGAATTCTGAATGCAATTTAAATATTTATAGTATAAATGTTGTTATGTATTTATATTTAAGCAAAAATGTCTAATATACATAATTTTTTCGTTCGGTGTTTCTAGTTTCTTTTAATAATTTGGCATTTTTAAAATAATTATTCGAAATTACAGACAGAGCACGTTATCGAATTTCATTCTTATAATATGGATGAGAGACAATTTTCAATTCCAAGTTTCATTTTTATAAACCTTTAAAATTATTCAAAATATTTAAAGACAGTTATTCAAAAATACATTTGAGTTAGGATCGGTATTTACAAATCTCATTAGAATACTGAGGTTTAATATACTGATATCGCTGATTAGAATAGTTATAAACAATATTTGTGATAAACAATTATAATTTTATACATCTATGAGAAAATTAAAATGGCTTTCATATGAGTTGCAAAGTGGCTTGTATCTCCAATTGAATGATAACCATGTTTATGTAAAATTCCATGAGCATTTATCCCATTTATATCTTCAATATCAATCTAAATACAATTTTATACTATATAAATCTTATAAAATAATTAAAAATTAATTTCATTAAAAGAATTTGAACTCACGGAATAGTCCATATGAAATTGTAACGAAATTGTGCTAGAACATTCATATATTTTTGATTTGACGACATTATGTCAAGAAATTTAAAATCTTTTGTAAAATTACACTTGTAAAACGAAATCTTGCTGATAATAGACAATCATTAATTAATATGAATAGATATTTCGTTTATATTTTGGGAGTAAAATATTGTTAAAAAACATTTTTTTTCGAAATTTTAAAATTTTGTAACATAAAAAAAATTGAAATAAATATATTATGTAAATAGTCATAGGATTCGACATCATGTTTGAAGAATATGTCTGCATTATGATGAAGTACCGATGTTTAACATTATCAACTTCGTTAAATAATAAATAAAACGAATAATTATCGATTTAACTCGTCAAAGAAAACGAATCATAAATAAATTAGGAAGAACGTAATAAGTATATGTATTAACCACAGCTCTGAAACAAGAATCGTGAAATTTTTATAGCGATGAATACGTATGTATGGTTGTTAATTTCATGGAGAATATAAGATCGATACAACCTTAAGTAATATACGTTTAAAAAAACAATTTATTATTGAAGAACTACAATAATCCATGCCTAATTTTTCTTTCAATACCCCGTTTATTTAATTTTGACTAGATTTGATATTTCTAAAAATTTCGTAATTTTCTTTTTTGTATCACTAAGCGAACTCAATATCAACAATGAAATGTACATTAATAAAGAGCCTTAATCATAAAAAAAGATAGGAATTGTATAATAAGTTCATTATTTTGTTTCCATATATAAATCGAAGATTCAAAATTGATGATAAAGATTTCAGAAAACTTAAACATTTTAAAATTCATTTATAATTCAAAGTACACAAACGGAAGATATACATTTCCAAAATCCATATCAAGCCTTAATTCCTTGGCAAAATGCACTGTAATCTACATTTTCATGTTATTTATAGGGAAATTAACGGGTTTTACTGCATTTTACCACAATTATTTTAAATCTTCGTCTGTTTATCAATCATGTGTATTTTTCCATATTTTCAAAATCCTGCTTGGAAATGACTCAAAATTAGACAAGGTATACTGATTCATGATAAAAAATATCACCTAAAAATTTATATTTTAAACATTTAAAATAAAAATTATTCGTCAAAACATATTTTTAATATCATATAATTCGAATCTATATGATGAAAACTTGTATTCTAGGGTTAGAAATGATTTTTGTGATTGATGATTGTTTAATGAACTAAAAGCATCACAAAAATGAAATGACCAAAGCAGGTATTGGTTTGAGTCCAAAAAATTGTAGATGATAGAATTTGCTTGTTATGGTGGATGATATAACAGAAAACATCTTAATTTCAATTATATCTACATTTATCTTACTAGGGACATTTTTTCATCACACAGGTCATTCATAGCCATAACAGTACTAAAAATTTATATACTACCAAAAGGGGACTCACAATTGAACTTTTCATGATCATGAATAAGGTGCTTATATTTGCATCTTTTGGAGCGTATAGCATTCTTTTAATTTCAATATATCGACGAGTCATCTATGAAATTTGCAATATGCACAGAGAAATATTTTGTTGAATCAAAATGATGATTTCTGAATTTAATTCAATGAGTTTATATCCTTATCATATTATGTAATTTTCCTTGGTATAAAATATGTTATTTTATATAGTAAAAAATAATTTATCCCAATTATGGAAGATTTTCATTAAATTTGTCCCAAATTATATTTTTATAGATAAAATAAATAGTTATCGACAGATTTTTGCTATTACACACAAAGGAAATAAACTAAAAATCAAATAACAATATGCATAATCATTATTTGAGATCTTATCGGAATCTAATCCTGATATTAATATTCGAGTGCTATATAATACACATATGTGTTCAGCTTGCGAAATATTTAACATCCAAATCAAAGTTCATTTGGACAAATCTGCGATTGAATTATCAGTTTTTTGAACTCAGAAGTCATTAAAAATGTTCAATTGATTATAAAAATTCTATATGGCAGTACTCGTTATTTTTCATCCCCAACTAATCTTATATTAAGTTTAATAGTATTTACAATTCAAGGGAAAGTAATTTAGTCAAAAATACTTTCATTAAATCCATCATATTATCTTAAACTTAGATATTCGAAATCCCTTTTATTTGTTCGATCACGATGTCTACTCACATTTCTCTAAGAGTATTTCACTGAGAATCTTTAAAATAATTTAATTATATCTGTTTAAAAATTGTGGATATTTGACTATACATCTCAGATATCGTGATTGTAAAAAACAAGCAATATCGAGAAAATTATATTTAAATCTAGATTTTTGTTCCACATTTCTTTTATTTTGAAATTAAAATTATTTTTGAATATATTTTTGAATATAAATTATGATATACAATTCAAGATATGTACACGTTATTCCAAAATTATCTCTATAAAATTATTTTGTATTAATCAAAGTCTAAACAAAATTTAATTGTTCGAAATAAATAAAGATATGAGTGGTAGTAAATCCATCCCTAAATTGTCTGTATATAACAAATATATTTTTAAAAATGTTTACGCAGTCGTATTTTCAAAAAGAGTACCAGATATAATTATGTTAGTATCAAATTTAAGGCGAGCCAATATAATGAATATTAATTTGTCAATATATATATATATACCAGTTTAGTCACCTCATGATGATATTTTTGCTTAACTTTTACAATGAAGCGTAAAATATATTTAGACAATTTTTTGTGTCTGAAGGGATATACTGCGAATGTTATTTCAATTTCCAAAATTATAATTGTTTGAAAAGATGACAATCAACATGTTTTTGAAAATTTATTTCCATTCATATACCCCAAAAATTTAAATGAACAATTCGACAAACGCATGTTGTTCGATATTATATAATTAACAAAAAAACCAAAATTTATATTCCAGATCAAACAATATTGACGTAGCAAGAAATCATTTATAACGATTAACAGATTACATCTTATAATTCGAATCTCATCCTTTATTGCGCTCCGCTCTACATATTTTACATTACTGTTTCGCAAAGTATTTTAAATATTAACAAAAATATATTCAAAAATTTAGTAATGCTGAAAGACATCTCTATAGAAACTATCTGATATAGTTTAATAACTTTCGGTTTAATGAACAGATTCGATTAAGATGTTCAAATTCCTTAATATAGTTTTGACATTTCTAATTTAAACAAGATGATAATTTAACTTAGTAGATAGAATGAGGTAGAGAATATTCTTACACAAGTGTACTCTCCTTTTTAGATAAATATAATTATTTTCTACGACCCTATTTTCTACGATAAATGTGTTCATAAATTTAAAAACATTATGAATTAATGACATATGTCTCGGTTATTTGAGAATCTAAATTTTTCAAAATCGCTCGATTGTAATGACAGAAAATTTATCAATGACTTAATGAATTTTGAATTTTCTTGATATCAAATTTTAAGGGGTGGACATGATTATATTAAGTTCTTTTTATGAAGAATTCAAAATGCATTTGAATTGGCAGAAATATTTGTTCTCATCATCATATAATATTAGTATAAAATACGTGATAACCAGGTTATTTATTTTAATATATATTAATCGGTATTTATATCGTATAGATCAGGCTTGAAACCATAGTCATAGGGCAAAACATGCATGTCAGTTCTTTTGAAGTTGCCTTCAGGGCTACAAATATTTGGAATTTAATTAAAATATATAAAAACAGATTTAAGTTTAGCATATAACCAATAGTGATTTATCTAAATCTGTTGTGGTTTGTAATTCTTTTAATATCCTTTTCCTCGAAATTCTGATCAATTAAAGGTAGATATTACATAATTTCTACCATATTCTAAAATTCAAAGGGCCAATGACACTATTTTGATGTATGATACAATGGCTCTTGTGTAAACAATTAAAGTAATTTAGTGGTAATATAGTATTTTCATATTAAAATATATATTTTATATATCAATACACTAACACCAATAACCTAAAAGTACAAATTGTAATGAAGCGAAAAGGTAAAGATTTTATTTATTATGAATTCAAATCAGATTCGACCGATAAGTTTATGTTACATCCGAACTCATACCGAATACCTGTTTAATTGATATACTAATTTTGAGTTTCACATGAATAAAATAGAATATTGCCCGTCATTTTACTACAAAATTTCAGAGATATAGAAATTAAATATTCAATTAATTAGGATATACTGAAAGAGTTCATACATAATAAAGAAGGTTCTTAGCAATCTCAACCATAATTTTTCAAAAAGTCTAACGAAAATAGCAAGATTACAGATTTTGCTTCATATGAACTTGCTCTTCATTTTACACCCCAAATGAAGCCGTCTACAGATTCAGAAGAACTTAAACCCTCTCTTAACATTGCTGCTAGAATACAGGATGGTAGATACTGCAAAAAAAATATTTGATCATATCACCTTATCTAATAACACAATCACCAGGCGGAGGCAGAGATATCTAGTGATCCTCATTTTTCATTACAAGATCTTCCTAAAATTTTTGTTTATTTTAATGGCAATAGAATTGGAATGATATTTTTGATACAATTCAGGTCGCAACTTTTTTCGAATCAAAATACTAAAACTTTGATGTTATTGAATAAATACTACTACTGGAGTCTTTACATTCAACTACCAAAGGAAGCGATTATTTCGAAACTCTTAGAAATCTAGGAGATAAAATCAATGTTGATTTAAGATTATTCGTGAGTACATGCACAGATAGAGATCCGTCGATCGTCTGTAGTAATTCTGGATGTCTATAATTACTCTAATTGTTTCTATGTCGCACATTATTATATCACTGTCTTCTTCACCAAGAAGCTCTGAGTGGGAGAAAATTTAATTTAAAAAATGTCATTAATGTGGTTGTTCGATGTGTCAACAAATACCGCAGCAGTGATCTGAACCGGCGAGAGTTCAGGCAGATTCTATCAGGACATGATCGATGAATATGGCGGTCTACTGCAGCACTGTGAGGTTAGATTGCTTTGAAAAGTAAAACTTCTATTACGTTTTTTGGCACCAAAACATAAAATTGATCTATTTCTTTCTGAAAAGGAAATTTACAAACTGAATACAATATATTTAGAATGATGACTGGCAAAGGATAAGACATTGATGGGAGATATAAAGTCTCATTTAAACGGTTTAAGTGGAAGGCTACAGGGAAAAGACAAACTTCATAAATTTCTGTGATGAAATTTATGCATACAAAATGGATCTTCGTCTGTTTATCACACAACTCACAGAAGGAATTTTATATGCACTTTTAAATCTCAAGGCCCCTTTATAATAAAAATCATTATAAGTTTTAAAATATCGGATTAAACTAGAAAGTCTTTTGGAGTTGTTTGTGTATAGATTTGATTAATTTGGAAAAGAGATGGACAATGTCGCATTCTTCATAAATCCTTTATTGTTTCCTTAAACATAGATTTATCAGTTACATTTAAACCTTCCACCAGACGTAATTGAAATGCTATTCTACGCTTAAATGTATATTTGTATAACAGAGTGATACAGAGTCGCTATAGAATTTTATTTCCTTCTGGCGACAACTGCCTCAATTACAGTTTCAACACATGCGTTGTTGGCACAGTAAAAAGCTAGGTTTCGTTGTACATACCGATGTTAGAAGTCATTTGCAGCGATTAAAATATTAAAAACACAAGAAAAGTTCGCGATTCACGATAGTAACCTCTCTGCTGTTATGATATTTAGAACTAAATCGTTTTGCTCAGACATCGAGAAACTGACATCGAAGTAAAATTGAATCGTTGATATGAACAGTTATATTGTTTAATCTATATGATGTTTGAAACATATTTATCATCATATATTTTTTTATTATGAAATGATTGCGATGTCTAAAATTAGTTATTTTATAATGCTGAGGGGGATTAAATATGATTATAACGAGATTAATTTAATTAAAATTTAATTAGGCATTTGCTCGTCGAACTTTACAACAGAAGGATTCCATTACCTGCCACTTGTAAAGTTTGGGGATCTTTGGCATAAATACTTAAAGGAATATTTTTTGAATTTTGAGGGGAGAGGGGTGGTGTACTTATGATATAATTTCACAACAAAAATGATAAATTATGTAAAAATTTAATGAAGAGAAACCTACCTGCATCTTTAGTCAGTTCAATATTTGCTGATTTGATTTTACCAAAAAACCAAAAGGACTGGAATTTAAAACCCCACGATGTGACATATGTATCAGGATCTACATATTGTATCATTGATATATTATGTTGTAATTGTAGATCCTAAAATCATACATACGGTTACAAAATTTTTTGATTGATTTTCTGAAGAATATATTTTAGAGATTCTTTTATTGAATACACATAAAGAATCTTTACAATCAGCGATTTCTTGAACTCTTCCATCTTTTTATTAAATGAGTAATATGTAATATGAAGATATGATAAATTAAATATAAAATGTTAAATATATTAATGTGTTAAAATTAAAATGCATAAATATAATTTTAATATACTGATCTTTTGTGGATCAAGCTAAAATATAAGAGCTTGAACGAAAAATTAAAGTCAATGACATGGAAATCATTTATTTTTTTCCTATCTCCCTTGATGACTAATTCAAAACAACTATTTTAAAATATTTCGTAAATTAGATTTAGATGATATCTTAAAATCAATCTAAAAGAATGATATCCAAATTTCATGAAAGTTATAGATAGATCATAAAAAATATGGAGACAATGCATATTTGACTTTTTTATATTCATAACCTGCGTCTAGTTAGGCTCTAAAACCTAATTATTTTAACTGAATTTCTGAACCCGAACTCTGGTAATTAAGAAGGGTCGTTTAATATATATATATAGACTAATTATGTGAATACGTGTTTAAAATGAAAATTCAAAGAGAAATAATTATCTAAGTCACGAATATTTGTATACATGAGGTGATTTACCTATATGTTTACAAATATTTGCTAGATTTATGCATTTTGGCTAAAGTAAAGCCAAATGTTTTAGTATTTTAAAAACAATCATAACAATAATATATGTATTTACATAATTATATCAAGAATAAATTTTAACGAAACGAGAATTTGTAACCTAAAAATCATGGATATATTCAAATGCATCATTATGAAAGATTTTAAATATATATATGCTTGTAAAAGCATGGCCATCAAAGAAGACATTTATTTTGCAATATTAATAATATAACTGAAAAATGTAATTGCGATATTCACCAATATTCGTATGATAGATAAATGAAGGATAAGTGCTAAATAATATTTTTCGATGTTTGTACACAATTAAAAAAATCTATAATTATTTACCAATACATTGATAGATATATACAAGGTTTTCAATTGAATTTCGTTCTTTTGAAATATAGTTGAAAATTAAAAAATATAATTCATATAAGTTTTAACAAAATTGTTAAGGTAATTATTTCATTTTTGAATGATAGACGAATAAAAGTTTTAATATTTCCGTATCAGCCATGGCATTCAGATATTTCTCAAAGAAATTTAGAAATCCTTATAAAGAAGATATCCGAAATTTTTTTTTATATCTGGAGTCATTTTTATGGGTATATTCCACCACTCTTTTGTTTTATCGACACTTGCCCATTTTCGAAACTTATGGAGAATACTAGACACAGTCGATCTAGTTTTAATTATCATAATTAGATATTTTTGCTATCGAGCTTGCAGCCTCATGAGTCGCTACAAATATTATTCGCATACCTTTATAGATTTTATCGCAGGATCTTTAACTATTACTGGATTCATGTTGTCGACAGCTAAATAATTCCAAATTCATTATTTTGTAGAAATTGTAAATCGTTGTTATGAATTATATGTCCATTTTCAAAACGTCGAAATTGAGCCGAAAACCCTGTATAAAACATATCAGAGATCTTTTTGATGAGGATTTCTAAATTTTTTGAGAAATATCTGACTGCCATGGTTGATACAGAAACATTCAAACGTTTATTCGTAAATCATTTAACAATGAAATTATTACATAAACCAATTTTGTTAAAACATAAATGAGTTTTATTTTTTATTGTTCAATTTTTTTCAAAAGAACGAAATTGAACCGAAAGCGATCAAAATTGAACCGAAAATTCGCTAATCTAAGATTACAAAAACGAAGTTTAACCAAAAACGATCGAAATTTAACCGAAAACCCTGTAATACTTGTAGATATAATATATTAAAAAAATTTTTCAGCGACTTTTACAGATATATTCTTTTTAGTATATAAAATAAAATAAATACATAAATAGTCCTGGGCTACACATCCGCAACGTTCCGTGATAGGTGTGGGAATATCATATCTTGATACTTGGCAAACTGACGATTCTTTCTTCGTATAATTGTAGTTTTGTCTTCCTAAAAAGCATAGGTGTTTAATTTGAATTCCTGGAGTGTAAATATCGTAGTCAGTAAGATTGCATTCTGTATCTGTATATTTTAATATAATTATTTACGGAATATGGTTGAAAAATCGATATTTGTGATAAGACAATGCGTTCGGTTTTTTTGGCTAATCATTCCAACGTTGTATTTGAATGCCATATCAGTAAATATATTGACTATTTTGTAAAATGATTCTCGAATATGTAATATTGTCCAAGTGTTGCCCGTATCCAAACTCACACAATGTTATTAATAAACATTACTATATGCTTGTGTCTGTTTTATCTGCTACCAAAATCTCTCCTTCATTTAATATTTCAATTGAAGTGAAATTTATTTGTGTCTGTCTTAAACAAGTTATTACATAAATCCAACTCAAGCCACCATCATCCGATATCATCCATCTAAATAATGTTCCTTCTTCTTTTGTGATGGTACCTGAAATAAACATTTAATATGACATGGAGCGACGAGAATTAATGGATTCTTCGACGAATATTTAATAACATTAGTTAATAATTTGTTGGCGGGAAGAATCGAAATATCACATTTGACCTTATAGAATCACACACAATACTGATTCGCATGGGGTACCTTTTTTATCTTTGAACTTCAGTCTCGACCAACTTTTGCCGCCGTTATATGAAATTATTGTTATAAAAGTTTCTTTATTCCCAGTAATAGAGACAGTTTTGGTAAGCAAAATAACTCCTGGTAATCCATCTGAAACATATAAATATCTTTTTCCTTCAATGTAATTTCTTATATAAAGACGATTTACTTCATATAACGAAGTGGGTCTACATCAAAATGATAAAATTGAAGACTCTCCTTACTCCCTGCGTAAATGAAGTTGACATTCGAAGATAAAAAGGTCAGAATATAAATGATTTGGTTTGATATTGCCATTTCGAGAACTGTTTGAGTCTTGTTAAAAAAATACCTCACCTCGTTAACAGTGTCAATATTGCTTGTATGCCATGCCCCGTTACTGAAAAATTTAATGGCGAAAGCATTAAGAGACTTCGATTATCGTGGCTTTACCTCTTTATGCACCCAAATTATATCTTTCAATATATTATACTCGATTGCTCTAGTTTCTTCAACATACGTTTGATTTGACGTAATGTCATACTTTATTAAATTGGTGTTATTTTCTTATTAGTACAACATGTTACGAAGAGAATAGAGGTACTTTTTATTATACCATTTGGGGTCAGATGCACCTGTTAATACTTGGTATAACGCTTGTGATTGAACATTGTATACGAATAACTTAATTTTATATTAATGATTAACCAATTTGGATGTTGTAAGAATTGCAACGTTGTTTTTTGTAGAATCATCGAGGTAAACATCATATAAATCTGTATGCAATTCGAAGACTTTGAATTCAGGATCGCCTTCTTGTTTCATTATAAACCATTTTTTATTATAATTATATCCATATAACCCCCCCATTGAGCACCATATACTATTTAATTCAAAGCTATGTATCTTCTGTTCATCTAACCAAAGGTGAATTTGGTAAAATTTATGGGTTGTCATTTGAATCATGAATAATCCAACTGATCTTCTATTTGTCAACGATTCGAATGCGAGTATATATATAAATTTTTCTTGTTTATCTTTACAGACAAAAAAGTCTGGACCTTCTTTCTCAAATTTAATAACGGTCTATTAAATAAATTTACTCTCTTACATGATATATATCGTAACTATAGTTTAACAGCTTTTCCGTACCATTTGTAGCGTTCAATTGTTCGTAATCATAATAAATTATTAATTCATTATATATTGGAATCGTCGCAGAATTTGATAGAATGATGTGGTACAAAATAAACAATAGGATCATTTTCAAGTTCATGAATAGATATTTATTTCTGAATAAATCAAATCGTATTTGTTTCTATTTATATACATTGATAGAATGACGTCGAAACACAAAATAATGTTTTTGTCTTTTAAAATATGTTTTTAAGGGTTTTTTCAATATATCATTATTAGAACTGATGTAATTTGATTCAGTTTTTGGTATGATAGTTATTTGAAAATAGTTTGTTTTTATGGCTTTTTGTGTCAATCAAAATCTTTTTTATGCCATAATCGATTTAGTAGGATTATGACAAATATTTATTATTTTTGTCGAAACAAAAATTTTTTCGTATGGATTAAGAAAATGTTTCCGTGCAAATTGAAATGTGATGTATGGAATTTAATATTATATATCTCATTCTTTAACAAGGTTTAACTGTAACAATAACAAAACAATATAAAATTGATTAAAGTTGAAAGAAAATTTTGGTCGCGTAATGGCATATAAATTCGTACATGACGATAAGTCAAGTATTTTGTTGATGTTTAATTGATTAGATATGTAGTTAACATCATCAAGTATATAAAAGATTTTAAATTTTATAATCGATAATATAATCAAAATTTGTAAACACTCATATTATATATTGAAATTGTTATATAGATCTATTTATATTAAATAATCAAGATAATAGTCTTTTTATATTAACCAATTCTTAAGTAAGTAAACATAATATCCACACACCAGTTATTAAATTTGGTGAAAATTTTAAACATTTTCTATCACATTTACACTGATTGTCTCAAACAAAATGTCGATTTTTATTCTATTTGTGCTATAAATATCAAAAAAGTTAACCAAAATATATAAAACAAATCGCCAGGAAAATCGATAATATTTTAAAAATATAAAAATATTTTTTTCGATTTCCTCATTCTTAACTACAATTATCAATCCTTAAAATAGAAAGGTAATATTTGAGTGACAATATATTTGAAAATAATTTAAATGGATATATAATTAACACCATGTATTTTTGAGCGGTTGGAGGACATGATTGGAAAAAATGGATTAATATTCAGGGTGTATAAACAGTGGTTGTAAAATGCAGTCAAACCAATATATTTTACTCAAAATAGGATGAAAATTTAGATGTCAGTGCATTTTGCGGACATATACATGCCTCTTATAGCTTATGATGACCACTTATTTGAGTTTTTTGTGCTCTGAGTTTAGAATTAAATGTTAATTTTTTTAGTCTGTTTTATATTTAACCAATGAGCACGTGTTTCTTCTAATCCATAGTTCGAAACACCAATTTAAAGATACTAGACAATATTTATCCTTGTTTTTAATGCTCAGACAAATATTAATTTTGGATTTAATCTTGTATTCTGCGAATGTCAAGTAATCTTATAACCACAATTATGAAATAGTAATCATACTCAAAGTTATAGGAAATATTTTGTACTGAAAAAACAGACGTGGTTGAAAAACAGACAGGGATACAATTTAAAAGATTTTTCTATTTTATTAATGAGTTCTCATTACTACACTAAATCTAAATGGATGATATATATATTTGGCCTGACAAAGTCTTCATTATAAATCAGATAATTGAAAGGGTACTTGATTGAAATTAATTTGGATATATATTAAAAACTCTATCATTGATATTTTAAAATCCATATCCTCTTAGATATAATTGAATATACAAACGCTGACATATTTACTCTCATCTATTTCTCAGCCAAAAAATACAAATATCTTTGAATTGTGACTAGAATTTATATTTAGAATATTGCGAAATTGTCGTTATTTAAATTTCGCATATCATGTTTACAATAAACAATGAATTCCAAAACAATTAATAGCTTTAGAATAAATGAAACGAGAGAAATTATTGACTTTATTTATTAAAGACTTTTATTAACCTTCACATACACAGTTTAAATTCTCTTTTGTATTTTTTGAACTTCTATTTCGTTTTTTGTCAACTTAACTTACGTTTTTTGAAACTTCAATTTAGTCATCTCATAGTTTAATTTATCTTTAACTTCTTTGATATCATTTCATTTATTTATATGGCCACAACTATGCTTTTAGGTGAAAACAATAGTAAAGTTGTAGATTTTAAGAAACCGTCATCTGTTTAATGTAGGGTTGGCCTTTGGTAACACACTATTTATGATTGAAATATTTTAAAAACTTATAGCATATTGGGTACTAAATATTGTGGCACTAGATATTAGAATCACACAAAATTCAGCCTCTGTTCATGCGTAATACACTACTTCTAACTGATGTAGTTAACCTGCCACCCTCAATCCCACCCCCCCCCCCCACCCGCCATCAAACCCACCTACTTTTCAAATTTCGCTTAGGGTATTTATCTTTGTTTGATATTTTGACATTTTGTCAGGATGAATTTCATAAAAACAAAGCCCCTCATGCTCTCTCCGGCAGGTACTGCCCGTGAAGCCATTAAGGTGG